>PVKS010024602.1:0-30828 GCA_004027875.1 Aplodontia rufa | reverse complement strand
ATCTTCCTGCCTTAGCCTCCTGACTCACTGAGATTATGGGCAAGTAGCACCATGCCCAGCCCTATATGGTACAGTTGAATGACTGCTTACATACTATTTAAACACAGTGTAGGAAATATAAGTAATCAGAGATGAATGGTTGCGTGCCATTTTATATAAGGAACTTGAACATTCTCATATTTTGGTAGCGAAAATCCAATCCCCTGTAGATGCCAAGAAAATATTACATTTATTGCACACAAAAATATATTAATGAAAAATTGGAAAGCTGAATATCCTTTTTTGTTTAAGAAACACCTTTTTTTTGTTTAAAAATGAGAATGAACCTGTCACTCCTAACTCATCAGAGGGCCAGAGTTGAAAGATGAGCTCTTGTAGTTGAGTTTAAACATCTCAAAAACCCTCACATTAAATCCAATCTCATCAGCAGAGACTTAAATGTTCTTCCAGAGGCACAATTTTAGGGAATGATGAAAAACACATTTTTAAAATGTATGTCACTTACCTTTTATGTATGGATACCTCTGGGCACAGGTTTTGTTTAGCAAGTGATACTTTAAGCATCCGTATCTTATGTTTTAATGAATCAACTCAGTTCTTATATAAGAATGACATATTTGACTATTTAGATTGAGAATAGATTCACGATTATTATTGACATTGTCCTTTAAAAATTTCATTTCTTATAAGATAATCCATGAGATAATTTTTTACTTTCCATTTTTATTTTTCTATTTTAATAAGGGCGAATAAATTCCTCTCAGAACTATTTCTTTTTATTTACCAGAAGACAATATATAATTACTGTATTTTCCATTTTTCCTTGACTCAAAATCAGTTCAAACAAAACTACTAAATCTAAATTTTAGTGAATTTGTCACTGCTCCTTTAGCCCATTGTCTAACTTTAGTTTTTGAGTTGTTTTAACTTTGTGGTTTTATTTTAGCAGCTTTCAGTTATGCCTGCAGTGCTAGTTATCACTGAATTGCCTCTCAGCTCCAGATATAGCACATATGACAGCTGTGTGATTATGGACAGCATTTCTTTAAGCATTACTCCTTTAGAGTGGTCACAATATTAAGCTTTCTCAGTAATGGGTGCTAAAGGGACACTGCATGGAAAAGGGACTCTTCTGCTGTTTCTGAGACTGTGTTCTGTGTGCTCTTCTTTGCATCTGGAGGGGTTAATGGGGTCCCAGCCCCTTCCTCTTTCTTGCTTTCCAGAAGTGAGATGAGCAGTTTTGCTCCACTACCTGCTCCTGACCTTGTCATGATGTGCCACCACAGGTGCAAAGAAGTGGATCTTGGATAGAAACCTCAAAAACTGTGAATTGAAATAAACCTTTTTTCTCTTTAGAAGTTGATGGTCACAGGTCTTTGTTACAGTGATGGAAAGCTGACTAACACAATGTGTTAGCAGGATATCCAGCGGTGCTGGGCCCCAGCCACATGCACAGAATGTGTTGCCCTTTGGTGATCTTTCAGCCCTAGGCTGGCCTGGCTATCGCTTTCCTGTGCTCCCCTGACATGAGTAGTGTTCCAAGCCTCTTGCCACACAAGCATCCTGCCTCACTGCACACATGCACTCCTGGCCACCTTGCAGACACTCAGTGTTCCAGTGTTCCTGTTCTGTCTGTGGGCTCATGTTTGTCATCACCCGCTGCAAGTCCCTGTACCCTACCTGAACATCCAAGGAATGGTTTTTGCTTGTCTAGTGACTGCAGGCCAGCTCTGTTCCAGCCAGCCAGTGAACTTCTCTAGTGTCTAGGGGATTGCAACTACATCTTTTTGAATGGGGTCTAACGACCAGCCTTGGGAAGGGCCCCGTTTGAAACTTGTCTCCCTTAAGTACCTTCCCTCAGTCTTAGGATCTCACATCCACTTTTCTCACATCCTATACTACTCATTCATCAGCGTGTAATAATTCTTTATATTACATTTCCCCTGTTTAAATCCTTATGTGGTTTCTATCTCCTGACATAGACAGACATACCTATATTCTGATATAATCTAAAATTTATAATAATTAAACTTTCATTTGGGATTTAGGTAGGTAACATTCATAGTTCTTAGGAAAAAAGTATTTGATAGAAGTAATTTTTAAAATTACATGAATCCATTCACCCTGTTTATATATAGTAAAGGAGAATTCATCATACCTTTTAATCTGCAAACAGGCTCATTTTTTTTCACTACTAGAAAGTTTAAAATGTGGTTAAAAATGGATGGAAGCATGATACTAGAAACAGCAATTCATGGATTCAAAATAATTTTAGAAAAGCCCCCCACCTTTTCTTTTTCTTTTGTAAGTACAAAATGGCATTGTAATCAAATGGTTCCTTTTAAGTTATAACTTTTTATGCCAGAGCATCTGGTTTACCAATGTCTTTCTCCCCATGTTTATAAAACATTGCACAAAAATAATCCACTTCGTTCTCTTTCTGTAGTCAGAGAACACTATTTAGTAACAGATGTTTTGTAGCTGATTTCCTCAGGCCGAACTAAACTTAGGAATGAAATTAACATTTCATATGACATCATGCATTTTTTACTCAGGTGTGATTACTTAGCAAATCTCTGAGAGAATTACAAAGATGAACTGGTCATACTGGAAGGGAGACATTTGCTGAAGACAAGGAGTTAAACTGCTCTGTCTTGTAAGGATGGGAGAAAATTCTCTCAGTGTTGACAGTGCACAACTACAGCTGTGGAAGTAGGTGGAGGGAGAGAACATAAGAGCATGATCTCATCTTGCATGTAGAAATTCAAGCTAGTAATTAAAATTGCCAGCAGGTGCAGACAAGAGGACTCTGCTCCAGAGAAACTAAACAGCAACACAGTAGATACCGATAGACACACACTTTTACTTTGGAGATTCCTCTCCCCACACGAGTCAGGAGAAAGGACAACCAAGAATTCATTGGCTCAAACCAGGTAGAAGTTTCTTTTTCTTTGATGTGACAGATCACAGTCAAAAACCATGCAGGATGGTCAGCAGAACTGCCCAACATGGTCAACCAAGGACCAGCTCCTCTCTTCCCTGCTGCTTCAACATCTCTGGAAAGCTGTTCTCCTCAACACGGCAGAAGTTGACTCACCAGCACCAGGTCGGTATTTCAGGGGACAGAGGAAGTGGAGAGCAAGCAACTTCCTTTTTATACAAAACGCCCAGCAAGTTGCAGCTATGGAGAGTTCCCCCAAGGGAAGGGCTAGCTGAGCAGTCGTGGGCCCTGGTGACATTTAAACTGGTGGAAGTGTTTCTGTTACTTAAAGTGAAAGTAGAGGTTAATAGGGGAAAGCAATGAGCAGTCTTTGCTATAACCACAATTAAATTTAAAAGTTTCCCTATCCCAACTTCCACCTCCTACCTCCTTTCGATATGCTTCACTTTACTCAGACTTTTCCCAGAATCGCTAACAGCTACCTTGTTTTGCACTTTATGGGACAAAAGGAAGGTAATTAGTACTTCCCAGAAGCAGACCTCAATTAAAAATGGATGGAAGTTACTGCATCTATAACCAGCTCCCTATCCTTAGGAGGAGCACCAGGAGGTATGATTTCAACATCTTGATCAGTTTCCCTTGGGATTAGGTTTTGGTCACCTTACCTGGCTCAATATTACAACTTCTGGGGCTGCTTTCCCTTCCCTGCCTTCTGCTCTTTCTTATCCTAGTGCTTCCTGCTCTCCTAAACTTCTCACACTTTAAATCTTGTCTCAAAGTCGGCTTCTGGGGACACCTAAACTGAGACCAAGTGTGAGGATGGAAGGCTCTGGGAGACAGGTCCAATGGGACAAGAAGAGAGTTAGTAAGGCTCTTCTGATCATTGGTATTGGTAGACTGAACAATCTTTTGGAATATTTAGGAAACAGAAACAGAAAACAAAGCAAGTGAACAAGCAAATATCACTAATAACATTATGAACACTGGAACAAAACAAAAGAAGGAAACATGCTTATAGAACACCCTTTGGTTTAGTGCATGGTTATAATATATAAAAGTTATTATTTATTTAACCAAACTAGTGCAATGACTACATTGGAAAAAAGAGGAAAAGCAGATTGTAAACTACAAGACAATTAAATTTTTATAATCAATTGATAACATCTAAAATATATAATTTAAGAAAAAAATTAGAAAAATGTATTATCTAAAAATATGGAGACAAATACCAGAAAGATGATAGTGGTTTTCTAAGATTTCAGATAATACAATAATTTTTAAAACATAGACACATTTTAAATAATTTTTAAAAATGAAGTTGTTAGGTCAAGAAATACATGCAGTTTTAACCTGGTTTATAATCTATAATTCTATGTACAAAATTTAAATTTAAATGTGTCGAGAAAAAGGAAATATAATGGAAGTTAGCTACTTATTGCACTAATACTTATTGCATTAATATTTGTATATTGATGTAAATTATTTTAGAAAATATTTGAAAGACATTTGTATAAAATAAACTTTAAAACGGAGGAATAATTCAAATTAGTGTGAAGATAACTCTACATTACACCTATATATTTGTAAAGATGGTAAGGAAAGAAACATGAGAGATGGGCATTGAAGCAACCTTGACTATTTCCTCTGTGCTCTTAAAGACTTTGGCTTTAGGTGGGTACCTCTTTATCTGAGTACATTAATAATATGAAAATAAAAGCATACCTAGTTACCCCTTCTAATCCACTAGTAAAGATGGTGTGGGAGGTGACTTTTTTTAGATAGCAGCAATTTCAACTTCATTTATTCAATTAACTCACTGATGAAATTTATTCATTTATGAAATTAATTTTTGAAATAGAAAAAATAATTATACCGTCCCCATTCATTCCTGTGCCCAAACCAGTTTCTCTATATTAGTAAAACCTTCTTAATCATAGCCACAATATTCAGCAAGAATTTTTGTGTCTATAGTGCATTTAATACATAGACTACCTGATTTCCTAAAACTAAAGAAACCTTAGTAAATTTGATTTCATGTAATATTCTTCTGACAGCCAGATCTGATAGCCATTGTCTGGATTATTGCCAGTGACTACCTTTGATGGAGGCACAGCTCTGACTAGAAACGTTTTTGTGCTTGGCTCAAAAAATGTCTAATTTCGGCTTGGAATTTCAGTTATGTGAATTCGCACCTGGTGTCTGATGTACTTGGTCTGAGACATCCTGAGAGCTCAGTAGGGGGACAGTCTCTGTAAAAAATGTGCAGAATGCTCTGTTGCTGAAGACTTGCTTGGGAAAAAATATTGTACCATGATATTGTGTTGTGATGCAGGGTGATTCTGGGTTACATAAAAACTATCTATGGCCTTGATACTGGACTTCAGTTGCTGAACAAAAAGATCTCATGGTTTTAAAAGAGTATCAATAATTACATTTTCTATTTAAAGTCAAAAGTGGTCTGCTTATAATAACTGAAGCCATGTTTTGAGAATATTCAATGTGTACATGCAGAACTTTTCTGGTCAGAACCAACAGAGATTAAAATCAATCCTTGACTTTGGGATCAGACATTGATTGCTAGGGAACAAAAGCCTTAAGTAAAAACAATTGTAATGATCAAAATGCTTCTGGCACTGTGACCTTCAAAGCCTTACCGGCTTCTAAAAATTTTCTAATAATTAACTTTCTTCTGATAAAATTCTATAAAATAAACTTGCTGAGCTAGCTCTAGGTCACTGTTTTTCCATCAGGGACAGTATCCCACCTGGTCCCAGCTTCTTCTTGCTATGTCTATGTGTCTGTGTCTTCTTTATTTTCATAGGCCCTTATTATCCCTCACAAGACCCAAGTTCAGCCACACAGGTCACAGCAGTGTCCTATACAATTCCAAATACAGATTAGGATTCTATTCTATCCTGGAGAAAACATGGGCTATAGTATAAGTGTCATAAAATATGACATAAATAAATGATACACATAATAATGACATAGAAAATTAATTCAGCTAGCACATTCAGGCTAAATAAGCAAAGTCATATTTTTAAAATTAGTATTTAATGAATGAAGGTTTTTCTAAGTAATGTTCAGTGCCAGGAACAGAGAGACAGGGATTCAGTATCTCTTGCTGGTGGCAGAAGAAGGGCAAAAATGAGCAAATGCAGGTGAATGAAACAGGAAGTGGCAGCTACTTATCCATATTTGACCCCAAGGAACTGGCCAACTTCCTCTCCTCTAGTCCCTGCAGACACTGGAGGAAGAGAAGCACTGCAGGAAGCCACAGACGTAAACCACATGGACCTCTGTTTGGGTTTTGTTTGCCAACAGTTAGACTGGCACTACATGGGCCTGTGCTAGTAATTCTTTTTTTAATGCAATGATCTGCTCACATCATTATAAGCTAATGCCTCTACGATGGTCCGGCATTAACTTTCCTTCTTTCCCTGTCTGTACCCACTCACTCAGGGTGCTTTCCAGAGCCACCTTCCAAGGAAACCAGCGGCCCATTCATCCACACCTCAAGGAAACCTGACATCAGTGAGCTATGCCATTAACATAGGCCAAATATGTTGTGTCGTTCTACAAAGTCAGAATTTATTGAACAACAATAAATTCACAGGTTACACCACTTTCTGTGGTGGCATTTCACCAAATACTTGTGGGTCACCTGAGAGTCATAAGATAGGAAATCATTTATTCTTTTATTCTAATCTCGGTTTCTAATATCTATAACACTCAAGTCACATATCATGCTTTAAACGTCTCTTTCTCTCACTCTCTCTCTCTCTCTCTCTCTCTCTCTGTGTGTGTTACAGAATGGTTAAGGAATAAAGCAGCCATAACAGTTCAGGAGGCTGAACTTGAGAGCAAAGTTGGAGAGCAGATATGAAAGTGAAGAGCAACTGAATGTGGTCAGATAAGACTACAAACCAGCCAGAGAACATTTTCAGGACGCAGAACTGTCAAAGAGCAGGAACTTATTCTAGGTCAAGGTTCAGACAGATGGCAGTTTCACTCTGTCAGCTTGAGGTGTCAAGTTGGAGTGGACCATGCGTAGTTGTCATGGGCAGAAGAAAGTGCCCTGTGCTGAAACCTAAGCACAGCCATTTAGAGGTTTGTTGCAGTGGTGATTTTCCCGGGCAAAGCTCTTGACAAGGAGTAAACAGGTGACAAGATGCCACCATGTCCAGTCTCAGAGTGCTCCTCCTTTTATGGGTCTCCAGTGAGGGGCTTGCTTCATTAAGTGGTCTGGTGTGTTTGACAGCTGATGGACCTAGTTTTTCTGATAAAAGTTTGATATATCCATACATTGGTGTGCTGCTAATTAATTCAATAAGTTCACAGGTAGTCATTTTTATTAGCAAGATTAATTTATCAGTTTGTGCCTTATGGTTGTGTTAGGCAGATGGCTATTGTTTTTTTGTACAAACAAGGCGGAGAGCCATTCTACCTCAGCACTTAAACTCAAAATTGAATAGCTTCTGACAAACTACTGCTTCATAAAATGGAGTAACAGGTACAGCACAGCCCGGAAACTTCTGTTCCATACGTCATGGAGTAACTCAGAATAGGGCATGCTCTCCACAAAACCCAAAGATGAACTTCAAAGACACTCCTATAACCTACTAGGAACGGCTCTTACAATCATGAATTGATAGCTCCCACTGTGGGTGGGAACCCCTATGTCACATCTGAGGCTCAGCGAAAGCCTGCAAAACCATGGGCTCCTTGTAATATGTTTGGGGAAATTAAGTCAAAGAGCATGATATTCTCCAGAGTTCTGTGTAAAAGAGAGAAGAGGCAGGAAGAGGAGCTGGGACAGGAGTGTAAAAGAGACCTCAGAAGAAGCAAGAGTCTGAGAAGTGGTGGTTGGAAGGAATAAAACTCTCCAGACTTCCTGGAGATGTAAGAGGATTGGCACAGGGTTGGGGTTTCTCCTCGTGTAAGTGATGTTTGCTTGAACTAGTTTATTATTAAGCAAAACAGTGGCCAAATCAGAAGGAGGCCTTGGTAATAATAATAGGCAGGTGGCTGACCTGTAGGCTTCACGCCCATCCATCCTCTGGGGGTCCTTCCCTGGGGTGGGAAGAAGGAGGTCAGACACACATGTAAATTCCCCATTGTGGAATGCAACAGTTTGGGATGTGATGAGAAGGAAAAAGGCCACATGCACAGGACTTCAAGGAGGGAGTGACTCCCTAAAGTGGTAGGGAATGGACAGTGGTTAGGGTGCATTGACATTTAATATGAGCTCTGAAGGCCTGAGTGATGTGTGTACCTAAAACTTCAGAGTCCCAGGTATTATGGTTTGAATGTGAGATGTCGCCCCAAAGCTCACATGAGACAATCCAGAAAGGTTGAGGTGAAATGACTGGGTTATGAGAGTCTGCACTCCATCAGTGAGTTAATCCCCTTATAGGGACTAAATGTGGCTGGAAGAGGTGGATCCTTGGGGGTGTGCCCTTGGGGTATATATTTTGCAACTGTAATGGAGTCTCTCTGCTGCCTGGGGCCAGGCCTTCTGCCATGATGTTCAGCTTCACCTAAAGCCCCAGGAATGGAGCCAGCCTTCAATGGACTAAGACCTCGAAACTGTGAACCCCTAAATAAACTTTTCCTCCTAAAATCAAAAAAGCTGACTAAAACACCAGGATGCTTTGGTATGAACCCAAAAATATACTTCTTAGGTCTACACAGTAAATAAGAACATTAAATTATGTAACAGATTTGTTTGGGACCCTTATTTGTTGGGGTCTTAAATGGTCACAAAGACAAAGTAGTTTCTTTTAAATTTTTTATTAAGGAGTTGAGTTATTGTACAATAATATATATATATATAAAGTAACCATATGATATACATTTGTTCTTAAACCAGAATTACCCCCATATCGCCCACACCTCAGTCTCTTGATTCTTCTACATTTCACCCCAACAAACAATATAAATGCTTGGATTGTGAAATTTACAGAATTAAATGACTGCATAAGTATAATTTGGATTCTCAGGGGGATAAAGACATGTTGATTGTCTCTCTAGATTCCTCCCTATCCTCCCTCCCTTTCTCCTCCTCCCTACCTATCCCTTCCTCCCCACCCCCGACATATCTATGGTTGCCCTAGATTAAGTGTTGCTATGCCTTTGCTGGGTCTAATGCATGAGTTAGATAAACTTTCACCCAAGCCTGGGTTTTGCTCCAGCCTCCGCAAATGAAGGAAAACATTCTACCCTTGACTCTCTGGGTTTGGCTAACTTCGCTCAGCATGATTTCTTCCATTCCCATCCATTTACCTTCAAAGGCTGCAATATCGTTGTCTCTAATAGTTGAGTAGAACTTCATTGCGTGATATATGCACCACAGCTTTTGGATTCGTTCATCCAGTCAGGGGCATCTGGGTTGGTTCTATAATTTAGCTATTGTAAATTGAGCTGTTATGAACATAGATTTTGCTGTGTTGCTATCATGTGCTGATTCTAACTCCTCTAGGAAAATACCCAGAAGAGGGATAGCAGCATTGTATGGTGGATCCATCCCTAAGTTTTTGAGGCATCTCCACACTGCTTTCCAGAGCCACTATACCAGACTGCAGTTCCACCAACAGTGAGCTAGTGTACCTATCTCTCTGCAACCCCTCCAGCATCTGTTATTTATATTCTTCATCTTTGCCAGTCTGACTGGAGTGAGGTGAAATCTTAAGGTAGTTTTGATTTGCATTTCTCTGATTTCTAGTGATTTAGAGCACTTTCTCATGTATCCATTGGTTTGCTCGATTTCTTCTATTGAGAAGTTTCTGTTTAGCTCTCTGGCCCATTATTGATTGGGTTTTTTGTGGTTTTGGTATTAAGATTTTTGGGTTCTTTGTAAATTTTGGATATTAGTCCTCTGTCAGAGGAATCATAGACCATGATTCTCTCCCATTCTGTAGGTTGTCTCTTGACAATTTTGACCAATTCCTTGACTGAGCAGAAGCTTTTTAGTTTAAGGGCATCCCACTCATTGATTTTTTACTTTATTTCTTTAGATTTGGGAGTCTTGTTGAGAATGTCTTTGCCTACTCCCAAATGCTGGAGTGTTGGTCCGAATTTTTCTTCTAGCAGTTGTCTGGTGGCAGGTTTAATTCCTAGTTCCTTGATCCATTTTTATTTGATTTTTGTTCAAGGTGAGGGATAAGGATGTAATTTCACCTTCCTCCAAATGCTGGTCTAGTTTGTCCAGCCCCATTTGTTGAATAGGCTCTTATTCCTCCATGTTAGACAAAGTAGTTTTGATTCATATTTACTTTCATGAATATTGGTGCCAAAGATAAAATAGTATTGCTAAACTGAAGTGATCCATATTGAATTGAAAGGCAAGAAGCCAGCCAAGTACCTTTTTCTACCTCTTTTGGGAAAGATGTACCCTTGTGGAATCTAGGGATATATGGGTCTCAACATATTCTTACACCCCATTCAAATAAATTTATTAATTTTATGTAACGTGTTTAGGACCTTCATTTCACAGAGTGCTAAATGACCACAAAGACAAAATAGATTCTGACATGAAAAATTTTTAATAGAAAAAAAAATAATTTGTATCCAGAAAAGCAAAATTATGAGCAGAAAGATTATCAGTAATTCCATAATCTCAAAGCAATAAATTTTAGTCAACTATCCTTTCTAGACATTTATTACTATGAATATTGTTGCCAAAGAGACAAAATAGTTGCCAAACTGAAATGATCTGTGTGCCATTGAAGGCAGCAAGCCAGCTAGATATGTTTTTCTTCCTCCTTTGGGAAAAATTACAGTGGTAGTATCAGAAAGATCCCCTTGCCTTGTCTATCTGTAGTTCTAGTAATTCAATCTCAAGGGATAGCTTGTATACTTCTAGGGCCATTTTCACTTCTGTTGGCCTTTGGAGACACTGTGTGAGTTTTCTTCCTGCAAGCACTTGATTGCACCCTTCATGGATCTCCTGAAAGAGAGAGAGAGAGGTTGTGGGTATGGAGGAGTGTCTTCTCTCCAAATCAGGGAGGAGTGCATCCTGAAGGTAGAGGGCTCTAGGTCAGGACCAAGACCAGCTTCAGACTTGTGATTGATCAGAGAAAACCAAAAATTATGCTGGGGCCCACCAATGTTTTCCCCAGACCTATTTCTATGCTAAAACAGCTGCTCAGAAGGCCTCCACTGGGGTAGGGGATGTTTTTGTTGACCACCCCACAATAGAAGAATATATTATATGGTCTAGAAAAGTACAGTTAAGAGTCAGAGACAAAACTAGATTCTCCACTTTTGCTGGTGGGTGGTGTTTTCTTAACCATCAGGCTTCTGTAGTTGGAAGAAGCCCATTTTCGTGTCAGCAGATAATTGCAGCAGGGGATGCCGGCCAGTGCCAGCTCTGAGGGTCCCAGCCAGCAGAGCCAGACTCTTCCACTACTATCCAGTGGTGTGTTGCCACTCTTAATGGCAGGCTGTGCCCTCCAGTGTCACAACAGACCCCATCAGTTCACTGCCAGTTTCTTTCTGGGTTCTTGTCTTGCAAATTTGAAGAATGAAATCCACAGACAACAATTGAAGGGAAGATGAAATGAGTAGGATTTATGTAAGTGAGAAAAGAAACAGAGCTCCCACTGGCCAAGTGGGGACCCAATAGCAGGTTGCCACTTAAATGTACTATTCTAGGGGTTTGTATAGCAACTGGGTAGGGACATTGATTAATATCTGCCAATCAGGTCTTGGAAAAGTACCAATACTACTGGTCTGGCCCAAGACCTTCTAATTGGCTGTGCCCTTTTAGCCCTGGGGTTTGAACTTTTCTGTGACATCCATTTGGGTCCATCTTCACATCTGTGTTCCAGGCCTTCAAGGGGATGTGTACTGCCTTCCATAGGGCTGAGTCTGGGACCAAGATCCCTGCCAGACTTAAAGATAAAGGAACCCAGATAGAAAAAAAAAAATGGGGCCCATTAACTATGCTATCTCTTTCAGTTCTATGACACCGTGGGCTTCTTGCAGGATGTTTGGGGAAATTAAATCAAAGAGGCTGGTCTTCCCAAAGAGTTCCCTGTAAAGGAGAGAAGAGACAGCAGGAGGTAGCAGCTCTCTGGGGGACTCTATTTATCCTGCTCTCAAGGGAGAATAGGAAAATTTACCACTCCTAAGGGTGCATAAAGGAGAAAAGCGAGAGTTTTATTGAGAGACTGGTAAATGAATGCTGAAAGTTAGATGTCACCATCACTGACTGGGAAAGAGCTTTATGGGGACCACCATTTTTATAATTTGGCTGCACAGAACTTCCTTGGATTGGGCCACTTACCCACTCGCACTTGGGCGCCTCCGGGTACCAGGTTCTATTCTCTGAGCAAGTGATCCTTTGGCTACCCACCATTCCAAAGCCAGAGTCACACTGCACAGTGACACTTTCCATTGCAAGATACTTTTCCTTAACCACAGACAGCTTCCCATTTTCAATCTCTGGTCTCAGGCAGAGAGCTATAATGGAAACATATTTTTAGGCCAATTGTAAATCTAAGGAAAAAGACATGATGATAATCTAGGATAAGGGTAATGAATTATATTTAGGAGCCTCTAATTGGTCTATCTTTTATTTCATTCTGATAACAATAATATTGGTTAACACTTTCACTGAGCATGATGGCCAAAGCACTTTATATGACTATCTCACTTTTCACAATAACCCTCTAAAGTGAGTACTGCTATTGTTCCCATTTTATCTACGAGACAGTTTAGATGCTGAGAGGGTAAGGAATTTGTTCATGGCCATCACATTTTTAAATAACATTACAGGATATTTTTTAAAGGAAGTGTGCCTCCATATGCTCAGCTAGTAGAGTAACGCTCACCAGGACAAGATCACTGAAAGATTCTAGATAGTGGAGTTTTCACTCTTGTCTTCTGGGCCTCCTGTGTGCTATGGAGACAATGGTGTGACGTAAACCCCAATTCATTGTTAACAATGTGCTATTATTGTTGGATACATGTAAAAATCAGACCCTATCTAGACTTGTCCTTTTCCCAATAGGTTGGCATGAGGATTCCCCTCAATGAATATCATCTAATCATAGCAGGTGGTGCCCTGCACATGACTCTGATAGAGTATGTGTCAGTTCATAAAATTTGGAATTATCCTAGGAAAGCCTACATTCATGCTAGAACAAGTTTCCTTGAAGATTTTATAGAAGCCCACAGGTATAGGCATTCAAAGGTAATACTCCTAGAATATTTCTGGAAATATATATAAGAAATCAAGAATAGTGGAGGGGAAGAATATTTATGTACATTATTTGCTTTTGAATGTGGTACCATCTTCATATATTAATTATTTAAAATAAATGAAATGTAATCAATTGTGGTTGTGTTCTCTGTGGCAGGGAAATCTTTTCTCTTGATCCTTTTATGACAGTTTGTCATGGCTGAGAAGGGAGCTGAGTTACCTTTGCACTGAGGAGCTTCATGTGACCACTGAGAATTGGCACAGGAGATTGTTGCTCGTCCAACCAGTTGGTATCCTTTATCACATTCATATGCAATATCATATCTGAATACATTGTATGGATTAATTTTTTTATAATGTCCATGAGCAATGGTAGGTGGAAAATCACAACCTTGATGATGAGACATGAAAGTGAGAATGTGAGCTTACGAATGTGCAAAATCACACATCCCAGGACTTGCATAGTTTGTAGAAGGCTTCACTCCGCCCTTCTGTCTTCTCTGCCCGTAAGATCAGTTGGTTGGACTCAGGCACTTGTGCTGCCCTCCTGTAAGCCTCAGGCTGAGGGGTTAGAAAGACTCTAGCTACAAGTTGCTATAATTTGGATGTGGAATGTCCCCCCAAATCCCATGTGTCAAAGGTTTGGTCCCCAGAGTGGCACTATTAGGAGATGGAGGAACCTGTAAGAAGTGTAACCTCACTGGAGGATCTTAGGTCATTGGTGGAGTGCCATTCAAGAGGCTTGTGGGGCTCCCTTGCCTTCCTCTCTCTCTCTCAATCCCTGGCTAATGATGATGTAAATGATTTTACACCACCATGAGCTTCTTCCAAGATGTGCTGCCTCATCACTTGCCCAAAGCAACAGAGTCAACAGAGCAAGAACTAGAACCTCAAAAACTGTGAACCAAAATCAACATTTCTTTTCTAGAAAAAAAGTGCCTGATCACTTTAGGTACTTGTTCTAGTGACAGAAAGCTGACCAACACACAAGACCTTGAGCTTTCCTTCATTATATTGACAATTTTCTCAACTTTACATTGTTTGAGGATCATTTTTGTATGGAGTTTGTATTCAGTTCTAAGTTACCACATACAATTTCATGCTAAATACCAAGATGTATACAGGACACCAAAATATTTCTCCCTGAAGTATTTAGCACTATTGAGTTAAAGAAACTGGAAAATGCAGAAAGGCTCTCTGTCTTTCCTGTTTGCCTGATGGCAAGCCAGAGAGTCACAAAGGCAAAAGCTCTTTCTACCCTTCTCTCCCATTTCCTTCCTAAGACAGAGATGTGAATTCTTACTTGCTTATCAGCTCATAGATAACACAAGAAAGGACTGAGGAATTGGGTAATAGAATTTCCTCACAGTTTTTCCACCTTTGAGAGACTAGAACTGTCTCTCCTTTGACTTGTAATTTCTCTAAGGGTTTTGTTTCTTTGTTAAAATACAATTTAAGACAGAGTTGTAAATCGCTGCTTTGAAAGAGTTACTTTCCAGAGAGAGTTGCTTTCCTCCACTTGATAAGCACAGCAAATGTCATTGAACTGGCTTATTTTTCTCTTTTTAGTCAGGAGAGAGTCCCAACCACAAGCTAATGAGGATTGTGGAATATTATATTTTCTCCCTTCATATGCATCTGTGAGAAACTGTAAGGATATCAAGTCCAGCCATAATCTCAGTCACTGCTCTCCATTCACACAGGAAAATGTTCATTGCATTTTATAATATTTTAGAAAAGAGCTCCTAGGAAGATAAAAATGGTGACTTTCACCTTGAAATAATAAACAGGACAAGATTCGGAGCACCTCTGAAAGGGGATACTGTCAAGGTCCATAAACACTACATGAGAAAATTAAATAAAATAGAGAAGATGGAAGGTCAGATAAAGTGCTACATTGCTGTACCCCAGTAGTTATAAGATTATACTCAGATGTCTCCTAGAAGCAAGGGGAAAAATGATAGGCCATAATAAGTGCAATTAAAATGCTGGAATTGCCCAGGTAGAAGGTAGAAGGGGTCAAATGACTCGAGGAAGTGAGCATGCTGAAGAGGATGTGCTTGTACACTGGAAAAGCACCGGGCGATCGTGTTATATGGGAAAGCCTAGAGGATATGGAACTCACCAAGGCCATAAGGAATTCCCTGACAAGAAGCCCACTGCAATTGGAAGCTAGAACTAAAGATAGCTGGCCGCGCTGATGGCGGAAGCAGTCAGAGGGGTGCTCGTCCGACTCAGAAGCGAAGGGAATGCAAACAGTTGATGAACTGCACGATCAGAGGGGCAATCCAAGGTGACTAAGAGTTATGACAGCTATGGTGCTCTTAGAGGTGAAAATAGAGTAGCAACCAACAAAGGTGCTGTTTAATTTGTATCCTCAAAAGAAGTTAAGAATGAATGATGGAGGGACTGATGACAGATAAAATAATAAGTCACAATCCCATGCTGAGTTTCTGCTCTTGGTCAGTGTTCAAGCCTGGATGATGAAAAGAGTCAGCGCCCAGGAGTGAAGATGCTACAACACCTTGGAAAGTGTGCACTCTAATGAGCCCCCGCATCCTCCAAAAGGACCTCCATCTATCTATGGAGGCAACTTTGGTTGTAAAAGGTGCATGATGATCCAAAGATTATTAGACATAGGACTTGAATTGACATTGATACCTGGAACCATCTGTTTTTCCCATTAGACCACCTTGTGATCATTTACACTGTCCCTGAAAATATAATTAGAATAGGTAAAACTGGGTCCTTGACTTGTGGGATGAGAGCTGTCATACTCAATAAAGCCAAGTGGAAGCAACTGATACTGCCCACATACCTCCAATCCTCCCTGCAGCAAAGTAGTAAAGTATATATATTTCATATCCTGAGGGGCAACCTTGCAAGACTCTGTCTCAAAATAAAATAGAAAAAGGGCTGGGGATGTGGCTCCGTAGTAAAGTGCCCCTGGTTCAGTCTCCAGTACAAAAAAAAAATTTTTTTTTATCAGACTGACTTCTCACATATTTAGCTCTTTAAGAGTGGCACTAGGGGGCTGGAGAGGTGGCTCAGTGATAGTGCACTTGCCTGGCATGTGCAAGGAACCAGGTTCGAACCCCAGCACCACGTACACAACTAAGTGTTGGAGCAACTAAGGCCATGTGAAAAACTAAATAAAGTTGTTTCGCTCTTTCTCTTCCTCTCTCTCTGTCCCTCTCTCTTTAAAAAAAAAATCCCACTTCTTTAAAAAAAAAAGAAAGAAAAACAAAAACCAGATGAATAAATACAAACTGATTCTCTCTCTAAAAAAATAAAAAAAATTTACAGGTAAGAGTTTTCCTTTCTTGCCTGCATAACCTCAGTCAGCACTGATGTCTAAAGGATTACATAGGATTTGAACAATCAGCAAATGAAAGAATTAAGAACATGCCACCCTAACACATGCTGGATTGCTTTATCGATTAATTTGAGATGAAGGCACTAGAAAAACTGTGGTTGCAAAAGGAGTAGATGCTTTACCCTTTCGTACATAGCAAGCCATAACAATTCCTTTGAGGAAGATAACTTCCCCATACCAGCCCAAGAGAATAACCTTTATCAGGAGAGAATAAGAATTGCTGCTGCAATGAATCTGTACCATAAACTCTCAAAAGTCAACCTTATCTTCCACCAGCTTTAAACCTTACATATCTCCTAACAACTTCTTTGGAATCTACTGCCCCTAGCCAAAATGATTTTGTAATTTCATTTTCTCCACACAAAAAAAATCTATATTTTTATGGAGAAAAAATAGATTTTTCTCCACAAATCTATAGTTCTATGTCTAAAAATTATAAAAAGTTTCCTTTTTTGGTCATTTTTCCAGGTCTTCACTTTTGTGAGGGTCTCCATGTACATGTAAAAACAAAGAAACATATATTTTTCTTCTGGTCTTGTGTCAATTTGGTTCCTAGACCCAGCCAGAGGTCCCATTTAGAACTAAGAGGTTAGAGATGTATAGAGTGTCTACACATAGGATCTACTACATTCAACTGGAAGACCCACTCACAGCAATTAATAAAAAAGAAATTATGACATTAGGACCATGGTCACAGAATCACTACTCCAACCACATAGTGTGCATCACCAAGAACCTGCTAGCTGGTTAGAACACTGTGATGGCCTGAGAGGCAGTACTGAACAGTGGCAGGCACTATCTTCCAAAATTCCTTTTGAACCAAAGATAAACCTTTATATAGCTCTGGGTTCCCAGTTAAATAAATGGATGGGTCCAGAAACCAAGGGAAGGAAGCATAAGTGGCCCAAGCTTACTACCACTCTAAATGACCCACTTGCTTGGAGAATTTATGCTTCTCATCCTTGAAACTCTGGGATCTCTAGGTTTAAAGTCCTGGTTGGCAAAATGGGAACATGTCTAACAAGGCAGAAAGGAATTTTCTCATTGATTTTCATGAACTTTAACTAATGCCTGGCCACTGTGGGCTTCTTTAGCCCTCTTACCCAGGAGAAAAGCAAAGTAATCACAATCCCAACTAGAGTAATCATTCCTGCTCATCCGTAAATAAGGCTATCAAACACAATGAGAGAAGGGAGGAGGATGTGTACCACTTGAATGCCCCTTGACCAGGGAGAAAAAGGCCTTCCACAGGTGGTGACAGACTGGAGAGCTTAGCAGAATATGGCTTTTTGAGGAAGAAGAAAGAAGGAAATTCATAAAGGCAAGCATTAAGAGATTTACGCAGGTCTCATTTTACAGATTAAGATATGTGGATCAGAAGTAAAGGAAGAAAAGAGAATAAATACAAAGAAACAAAAATCAGTAATTGAGAAGTTCAACTTATCTATTAGATATGATCTATTTTCAATGATTCAGAAAAGAAAAGGAAACTGGGAAGCCAAAAGAATAGGAACAAAATGGGAGGGGTGGGGAGAGAAAGGGAAACCTGGATCTACTCCAAGAATCATGCGGGCATATAATTCTTTTGCCTAATTTTAAACCTTCTCAGAATAATCTCTATCACATTGATATGAAGAAACTCCTTAGATAGCATGAATCTTTAAACACTTACCTTGATCACACGATGGTGTTTTGGGACCCCATGTGCCATCTGATTGGCATGTAGCTGAAAATTGGTTTTGCTCATAACACAGATATGTCAGTGTGTCTTCATAGCCATAAGCACACTCATGGTTATGATAACGTCTTCTACCGGGAATGATTCTACCATTCTTCACCTCTGGTACTGGGCAACATACTTATAAACAATAAAAAGTGAGGACAGTGGTTAATAAGATCACCACGAAGAAGCTCTCATGGCTAACTGTCATTTCTACCTTCGGAGGATCTTACTACTGAAGAGTTGCTGGAGGAAAAAGGAGACCCAAAATGATCCAAATATGTGCTCCCTGTCCCCAGTGGCTGAAGATCTCTAATCCAGTCGTTTCTCTCTAACTAAACATTTTCATTAGGAGCCTCCAACTGAGAAGTTGTGACAAACCTGTGTGAAAATATAAATTTTCTAAATTATTCAAGAACGATGAGAACTAACACCCATTTGTTGACTTCCCTGGGTTATCCATTAAGTTTTCCAGTCCCAAGGAAAAAAGTTCTCAACAGTTTATATCCACCTGACAGCTCATACACAGAAAGGAATTTATAATATTGCTTATGTCCAGAATTTTTCTTTCTGATGCAAAATTTAAAGAAATAGTCAATCAAATTCTTTCCTTTTTGGAAAAGAACAGTAGGGGTGGATCTCCTAAAAATCAAAAGGAGATCAGTAGAGAAAAAGGACCTAAGGATAGGAGGAAGGGTGTGTGTGTGTGGGGGGGGTGGATTCTGAGAGTGATATTGGCCACATTTCACTGTTATGTTGTGTGCAGGTACAAAAATGTAACAACAAACCTCATCAATATGTACAACTATGATATACCAACAACAAAAAGTGGAAAAAAATGCTTTCCTTTTTGAAACAATAAGAACTGATATGATATATAATTTTTCATTAATTAATAGAAGTACTTTAAGATGGAACTTGAGCTAGGGGCAGTGATGCACACCTGTAATTCTAGCACTTCCAAAATGGCATAATTCTCTTAAATGGGTGTTAGATAGAACTTGACCTAGGCAACACCATTTTGAATCTTTTTCTCCATCTTAGAACAAGATCCACATATCCCTAAATCCCTGACCCACCTAATCCCTAACCCTCAGACCCTGTCTTGGGACTCCTTCCTCTTTGGGAATTCTGCTTGCTTTCTGTAACTCTAAAATCCGTTACTTTGCTCTCTCTGACCCTGTGTTCATGGATCTCATTCCTCAAACTAGCAAGAACACACCCATCCGCCCTCCCTGTTACATTTATAGGGATTCATCCGGGATCTACAGAAGGATGGGTAAAATGGACAAAGGAGCTCTCATTTCTGTTCTCTGTGCTCTTTCTTAATGGACAAACTGTCTTTCTCTCTCCTTCTCTGCAGAAATGCCTCTTCCACATGTACACCTTGGTGCCCAGGCTGCTCCCAGCTACTCTATATGTCCTACTGATCCTCAGCTCTTTCACCCTCTCTTTCTCAAGTCCCAAACCCCAAGTCTGTCTCCACTGTTAGTCTTACAGGCCTAAATTCATATATTTTGTTTTGTCTTGTTTTGTCTAACAAGAGTTTATCTTTTTTTTTTAGCCCTCTGTTTTTCCTACTATCTTTATTCAAAGGGTAATTAAAAGCTCTAAAATCTGTTTCCTGCCAACTTTTACGTATATGCGTGCACACTTGTGTATGTTGTGTCTATGTCATGTCTACATATGTTTCATGACTACATGGTACCAAAATTGGCATATAGATAAATAAGTGCTCATAAATTAAAATTAACTTTTGGTTCATGTGACTTAAATTGGTTCAACAGCACAATGTTTATGAAGGGTAAATCTCAAAAAGTTTCCGATTGGATTGCCTGTAGTTAGCACAAGCAATTGAAGTTATTTTAGGTTCTTTTGTAAGGTCAAATGTTGATGCACTGAGATAGGCCAGAACCATTATGTAACAAAAGGTTTCTTAAAACATTGATCTGTTCTTTTCTATCAAGACAGTCCTTGGTGTCAGGTTTTATTGTTTAGGGACATCTCTGGTGAAATAAACAACTGCTATTTTGGATTATTACCATACACAGTGTAGTCTAAATTTTACTTCAAAGGTTAAACTTGGTTAATACAAGAATATCAGTGTAATTGTGATAGTATTTCTGGCTTCTTTGTAGATTAGGTGTGTTCATGCCTCCAGGAACACAAATCTCTTGAAGTATGAAACCTGGGAGAGCAGTTAACCAACTTGGTGTTTCCATACTAAAGTTGTCTACAGCAGTCATTTTTTCTCAGAATGGTATAGAAACAACAAATTAGGTTGGAAATTTAATTATGTCATTTAATATTTTATGATTAGATATCCCTTTATAATCCATAATAAGGACAGTTCAGTTTGCTTAAAGATTGATAATATGGAAACTTCTATAGGTTTGAATGTTATCTGTCTAGATCTCCGCCTTGCCTGAGATAAGTCTCTGCCTCACACCCTACTCCACCTTAGGGTGATTCAGAGCTAGGCTAAACCTAAGCTCGCTTAAGGTGTGTTCAAAGGACAGATTTACAGATCTTTATGGAGGCAAAATAGATACCACACACATTAATATTAAAGGAATTGTTTCTTGACTTAAAGCTATTATGCAAGCTAAATGTTTTGTAGCTTATTAATTCCATTTTGTATTTTCCTTATAAATTTTATAACTTACCTGTTAATGCTTTGCATAAGTACTAATTCTAACAGAAAAAAACAACAACCTGAGTTAAGACACACCATCATCTACAGGGCAGACAAGATTTAATACTAACTTCTAGTAGTGTACTGACCCTAACTAAATGAAAGGGGTTACTATAAAACTGCACACATTAAAGTTAAAGCCTAGTACTCCCACTTTAATACTGATGAAACTGGCCTGGTGGAAGTTTGAAACCAAAACTTGAATACCAAAATCAAGGAAGTAAAAGGGCCAAAAAAAAAGCACCCAATATTTTGACCCTAGCCTTTCGAGTCAGTCAGGACCCAGAGAACTATGGGATAACCTCTGCCTTGTATTTCTGAGTCATATGACCTCCCAATCAGGGGGATCATGAGGCCCCCAACTGTTAGGTTTTTGATGTTTTATGACTTTCTTTTCATTTGTATGATCTTGGGCAGGTCACTAAACTCCTGTGAAAAGTTTCCTCATCTGTAAAATGAGGATATGAGGATAATGATTGAGCCCAAAATTGTTGGGAGGATTCATTAGGAATAACTCTTGTTATACACCAAGACTACTTCCAACTTATCATCGTTACTTTTATCATTATTTTTAAAACATTTTTTAAGCCAGACAGGGTGACATATGCCTATAATCCCAGCAACTAGGGAGGCTGAAGCAGGAGGATCACAAGTTCAACTTCAGTCTCAGCATCTTAATGAGGCCCTAAGCATGTTAGGGAGACCATGTCTCAAAAATAAAAAATAAAAAGGGTTGGAGATGTAGTTCAGAGGTAAAGTGCCCCTGGGTTAAATCCCTGGTATGTCCCCTCCAAAAAAGATATTTTAATTGGAACTTTATAATGGGATAATAATAGGATTTGTGATTATATATTTGTACATACACACAAAATAACAATATAATTTGGTCAAGTTCATTCCCTACTACCTCTCCTTCTCCTTTCTCCTGGTCCCCTCCCTCTATTCTACAGGTCTCCCTTCTACTTTAATGATATCATAATTTTTAGTAATCCACATGAATTCATAGTTTCACAGAATCAGAATCAGCTAGTTCATATAAAATTTTTGTGCAGGTTAGAAGAAGGTATTTTTCCTCAGGACACTTTAATTTTTATCTTTCAAAATAATTATCATAATATAACAATTTTGCTAAAATAAGGCACTTTTCCAGAAAAGAGTTGAAATATATATAACTAAGCCACCATGTCAACCATGTGAATGCCTCTCCTTTGGACTCGAGTTTTCATAACCTGCACAAATGTACATGACAGCCTTCTCTGGAAGTGGAGGCCTTACAGAATATACTGAAATCATTCTTCTTTCCAACAAGAAGAGAAATAATGGAAATCATTGATCTAAATTTAAATTTTTTCTGGGATTCAAAGTGAGTGTAGACATGCAAGTATGCCCAACTGACATTTCTGGGTACCTTTAGAAGCTCAACACTGAAATTCCTTCTTAGTCCATACTTACTGGGCTCACAGATGGGAGGAGAAGGATACCATTTGTTATCAGCTTCACAACGGATTGAGTTGCTGCCTTTGAGGGAAAAACCTCTCTGGCAGCTAAACATAATAGAGTCTTTGTAAGAATAGGGTCCAAATCCAGAGATGATCTTTCCATGTGGAACACGTGGCTGAGGACAGATGATATCTAAAAAATCATGAGAAAAATCAGTGGATTTTAAAGGATAAAGGACAATAAGGATGTTACTGCTACTACTAATCCAGTTACTAACACAAATGCCTAATATAAGTACGTCGTATAGATATGAAGGAAATATATTTGAAAGAATGTGTGTGAGGGTATATTTTCAGCTTTTAAAAAGCCTCAGTAAATTGAGATCCCATCACAAGAGTCCTTCAATGAAATGATCGTAAATAAGTGCTCTAATTTACCAATAAAGACTAGCCATGCATAATCCAGAAGACTCATATGTCTGTGGGGCCTCCCAAACTTCCAATATAATGGCCTAATTTTCTTGGATAATTTCGGTTATCAGTGGCCTGTAGTAATGATTTGATGAGGATCCTGAAGAGGTAGCCAGAGTATCAGAGCCCTGTGCCCCAACAAGTAATGAACAAATTGTCCCCTCGTCCCTTATCCTACACGCAGTCAGTCATTAAATCCTATCAAAATAGTCATATTAACTCCTCTATAATCCCTCAACTTCTCTCCAGGGATGCTGCCTCTGCTACCATTGAAGACACCTTCACTTCTTGACTGGATGGTTAAGCAGTCTCAGTTCAATTTTGCTGCTATAACAAAATCCCATAGACTGAGTAATTTATAACTAATAGAAATTCCTCACATCTCCAGGGACTGGGAAGTCCCAGATCTAGGCACTAGCAGCCTAGTGTCTGACAAGGACCTTCTGTTTCCAAAATGGGGCCTTCAAGCTGCATCCTCACATGGAGAAAAGGATAATGCTAAGGCCTCACATGGTAGGAGGGCTAAAAAGACAGGGGCTCTTCCTTTTAAAAGAGGGCATTAATCACTTGACAAAAAGCCCCCACCTCTTAGTACTATTACATGGGGTCTTAGATTCCAACATGAAGTTGGGACACATTCAAACCACAACAAGTTCCTGTTGGTCAAGTTATATCCCACTACAAATGGTCCATCCTGCAGGCAATAGGTGTCTTTCTAAAATATACCACACTTATTCTCCTGGCTAAAGCCTTTCATCTCCCCTTCACCTTCATTCTGAACTCTGTAGAGCAATACACAAGTTTCTTATAACGTGGCCCCTGCTAACTTTTCCAGCCTCAGCTCCCACCTTTCCCATATCTACAATCCTGACTCGGACATTGAACTGTCTGTAGTATCATGCTTTTATTCCCCTGGTTTGATTGTCTTGTGCTGAGTAAGAATAGGGAGGGACACTGTGTAAGCACTTAAATAAGGGAAGATGCCTTAGGTTAGCAAACTAACAACACCATAGGATATTTTCTGGCTCAGTTATTGCTTGCTTTGTCTTGCCCTGGGTTTTAGTAGGTTTTCTTTGCCCTGCAGGCACACATGGTTGACACTGTAAGTGCTCATCAATATTTCCGGTTACATTTCCTGAAAAGACAAAAGGCTTCATTCTCTACTCCTCTAAGGCTAGGTAGGATCTGCAATATTAGTTCTAAGGCTGAGATGGAAAGTGATATGTGGTAACTTTCATGTCCTCATGATATGAGGACAAAGCTCTTAATAGCTGGGATACAATTAGTCTTTTTCCCTCTTTCTCTGCTTAAGAGATTATGAAAGCACATTTTGATGTAGGGGTACTATCAAAGCAATTTGAACTACTGAGTTGATTACTAAGCTAATGTAGCAGTCCAGCTGCTTTGGGGAGCCTCCTGGACATGCAATAGACTGAATGAATAAGAAGAAATTTTTACTTCCAAACCGAATGGTGATGTTTGCTACTATATCCTAATATAGCATGCAGTAATTATCTGTTGGTCAAATAAATAACTGTATCAGTGCAATCATTAGTTCATTTTTGAATTGTTTCATTTCCCCAATTTACCTTCCTTTTTCTTTTTTTTTTAAAAAGAGATCAACTTAAGGCAGAATTCATCATTATGACTTACTTTCACAGGTAGGAGGATTTGGGCTCCAGATACCTGTTGTTTTATTCACCACTGTGCAGAAAATGGAGGCATTGCCAATGAGTGAGAATTTGGGGTCACAGTTGTAGGTGACTGAAGAGCCATATGGGTAGAAGTCTTGATCTCCACCATTGTGTTTCCCATGGCTGATGTCTGGCGGGGGCTCACACTTGACAACTGAGATGAGGGAGCGAAGAGAAAGAAATGTTGAGGGAGGGTATCATTACAAATCTAAAATTCCTACCAATTCATATGGAGCACCAAGAGGCAGTGAAGATGCACAGAACTGTTATTCCCCAACATAATTTAAACTTATAGTCAAGTCAGAAAAATCTTCACTTACTTAAACATACAGGGAAAGGATTGCTCCAGTCAACTCCTTTATCTCGGATATCACAATAACTAGTGGTTGAACCCACTAACATATATCTAGATAAGAAAAGATCAAAGATTTTAATGGAATTCTTCCTATGCTAAATTACATTGAATAAAGGGATCCAAATAAATAGAATTATTACATAATATTAAAATAAACACATAATGTTTTCTTGGATGCCCCCCAGTGAATACTCCACTTGGTAAAATTTCATCACTGTGGTGATATATGTGTGTTTGTTCATTTGTCCTTTCATTCTTTACTCTAGAATTGAGCAGCTACTAGGTGTTAGGCCTGGAGTTCATTCTGAGTCCAAGCAGAACAAGAAAAGACTCATCTGAGTGAATTCTATGGTTTTTCTTTGAGAGTACAGCTCATGGTCTCTGGTTTGCGGGCTCCCTTTGACTTGTGGATATATACCATCAGCTCATTGTACATGACCCCCATTGTTATGGCTCTTGACAAGTCCTAAGCTTTCTTCAGTTTGACTTCCCTCTATATCTTATAACAGGAAAAAAATGGCATTGTTAGTGTGATTTCCCATTGAAGCATCATAAAGAAATAGACCTCCAATATGATGGAACCCTACGGCCAAACTTTAGCAATCTTAGAGCCCCTGGCATGGACTGAATAATAACTTTTAAAGATGCCTCCTTTAATAAAAATGAAATAGAGCTAAAATCAAGCATTTCTTTATAGTTTCTTTAAAGTGCAATTTTTCTAATCAAGTGAAAATTATTGTTTCTGGTTATTTTCATAGGAGCAACTTGGTGTTCCAAAAGCACCTTAGTTCTGAAATTTTTACTTTCCCTCTTGGGAGTCACACAAAACAAGAGAAACAGGATAAAAATGAAACACTGACAAACGTGAAAGATGACAAGCAAAAGAGAATGGTTACATGCTTTGTTGGAGAATAAAAAAAGTTATTTTAAAATGTATTTCAAGTAAATGATATCAAAATTATACTTTGAAATATATGAAAATTTCAAATCATGTAGTAGCAAAAAAGTAAACAAATGGTCTCTATAAAAATAGCTTAGAGCAAATTTACTAGATTTCAAAGTTAAAGAATACCTTTGGACAATCAAAGTGCAATGCGTGTATAAGAAAAAGAAATTGAGGTCAGCATCAGAATTCTCTGCAGTCATCAGCTCCTTCAGGGTATCCAAGAAATGGAAGTACTTTACCATGCTGGAGATTGAACCTAGACGCCCTTTACCACTGGGCTAAGTCCCCACCCTGTTGTTTGTTTGTTTTGTTTTCCAGAGTGGGTCTCACCAAATTGCAGAGGCTTGAATTTGTAATCCTTCCACCTCGGCCTCCCTGGTCACTGGGATTATAGGCATGTGCCACTGTACCTGACTGGAAAGTACTTTCTAAAGTCACACAATTTCTTAAGAATCAATGCTTCGGGTATATTTGAATCTGCAATAGCTCAAGGTATAATTTGCACTTCGGGGGAGAGGGGACACAGGTTATTTTGTCGTGGTCTTTGGGAAACCAGCACAGGACAAACTATAGAGACAACAAGGACCACTTTAGCAAAAAATGAACACAAAACAAAATAAAATGGTATTGAGTATTGAGCATGTGATCAAAGACTGAAACCAAGATGGGATTAAGATTGAGTAAAATAAAATGTCATATTCTTAGACAGTGATGGAATGATAAAACTATCAAAAATAGGAGATGGGGTAGAGAGTGGAAGACAAATACACTTCTTCATGGCCTCATCTTCAAGAGTTCGGTGTGAAATCAACCTGTAGTCGTATAACTGTATTTAATACTAATGTTAAATACAAAATAAATACTAAGATAGTATGAATGGCAAATTTACTGGTAAAGAAAAAGGGGGCAGGAAGGGAGGAGAGAATGGAAATTTACTGTTGCTTACAACAAGTAATAAATTTAAACTGCTTAAAGATAAATAGGAATAATGATATATAAATGTAAATTTATAAAGATAGCCACTAGATCCAAATTGTGAACCTTCCTAAATATGAGTATCTATCTCTCCATATATTAAATAACAAATACACACACACATACATATAGCACAATAGATGAAATAGTATGACAAAGTCAAGTCTATAGCATCACTCTTATCAATAAATGTAATTGGGCTTAAGTATCTTATTGAAAGAAAAAACTTTTCATTGGAACTAAATTCAACTCTATGTTGTATGCAAGAGACAAACCTAAAAGTGTTTTGAATAAAAGGATAGGGCTGGAGTGGTTGCTCAGTGGTTACACCGCTTGCCCGGCATGCATGAGTACATGGGTTTGAACCCCAGCACCACATACACAATGAAGTTTCAGAGCAATGGAAAGCCCCATGAAAAACTAAATAAAATTGATTTCTTTCTCTCACTGTCCTTCTCTCTCTTAAAAAAAATAAGTAAAAATATAGAGGGCCAGTGAGAGAAAATATAAAGCACATTGAAAAATATAATGTTGGAAAGAAAAAAATATTGGGGGAAGAATCATTATCTTTTGAATTTTGTTCCATGTGCATATATAATAAATTTAAAAACATGCTTTTTAGAGAAAAAATAATAATACTAGGGCAGAATTATATCAAGTAAATGTGAACCAAAAGCAGAGATAATAATTTTAATATCCCATTGATCAGACATCAAAACCAAGATTATTAAATTATCAAAGATGGGTACTTTATAACTTTAAAGATTTTGATATTCCTGAAGAGCTATAAATCTCTATATACCAAAATATTTGGTAGCCATTGTCGCGTTCAACCAGAGAAGCGGCAATAACGACATGTACATTCCTGTTGCTTGCGGAGATCTCTCTTTACTCAAGAAGTCAAACAGCTTAAATAGTAAAAGTGAACCAATCAGTAGGATTTTGCTATGAGGAAGAAAACTCTGCTGCGGGCTCCTATTGGCTGTCCCTAGGTGGTCAGATGTTGCAAGCACAAGAACCAGGAACAGCAAGAGGTCAGCTGACTTGGTTTGGCCAGCCACCAGCCACCATCTTAAAGCTGCCTGTGTGGCATGGGTCCCGGGTGCCGTCCGCCACATCTCCCCCTTTTTGTTTAAGATGAGACCGTGCCTGTCTTAGGTTGCCACGATAGAGCTACATTCTTACCCGTCATTTGGTGTTGAAGTACAACTTCTTCAATCCCTGTCTTAGGTTGATATGTGCTCTTCCTGGTCTTACCCGTCTTTGACTACCGGTCTAGCATGCTCAGCCATACTTCAGGGGAGTGGCCAGCATCGATGGCTAGCAAAGCTTTGTGTAGAATTGCTGTCTGTTTACGCTGGTTACCACTTAGCTTACATCCACCCACCACACACTGATATGGGATATAAGACACAGGGAACCACCAAAAACCAGGAAGCCAAACCAATTTCCTCCCCAAGCAACAACAGATTGGAAATCCTACCACTAGTGATCACAGAAACAGAGGATATATCCATACAAGCAATAATAAAACAAAAGGCATGAGACAAGTTATAAGTATGTCCTCCAAATGGTCCCAGGTCCAAAATAAAAGGAACAGTAGGTAGTCCTAAAGAAGAGTTTGTAGTGAACAGGGCAGGGTAAGAACTAGAAAAAGCAGACAGAGGTAAAGGACAAGGCCAGGCTTTTACAATATTCCAAAGTTGTCTCTGTTCCCCACTAACAAGGGGGAGAAGTATCCCCAGTGCCAGGAGGATCATCACCATGTCGCTGCTCTTCATCATCTTGAAGGTTGCCTTCCAGTTGTGCAGGCTTGATCAATCGTTCAGGTACCCAAATTGGCGATGATGCCTCCTGTGGGAAAACACAAATAGATCCTCGGCTCCAGATTAACACTGGATCCAGGCCTTTCCATTGCCCTGATAAAAGATCTTTCCATAGCACTGAAGGCTGTTTGTGTTTAGAGGGTTCAGCATGACGGATGGCAGCAGATCCTCCATCCGAGTCAAGATTTTAAAAATTTAGGATAAATAAGGCAATGGAGCGTTTATCCTTAGGGGATTTGAAGGATGCCCCTATTCCCCCTTTTTGTTTAAACAACATGGTTTTAAGTGTAAGGTGGGCACGTTCAACAATGCCTTGGCCAGTGGGATTGTAAGGATTTCCCGTAATGTGCTGAATGCCGAAACTTGAGCAGAATTGCTTAAAAGTCGAAGAGGTATATCCTGGACCATTGTCTGTCTTAAGTTGTTTAGGGATTCCTAATGTAGAGAAGGTTAGTAAGCAATGAGTTATAATATCTTTAGATTTTTCACTGGTAAGGGGGGTAGCCATAAGGAATCCAGAAAAAGTGTCCACAGTGACATGAAGAAACTGTAGCTTACCAAACTCTGGATAATGTGTGACATCCATTTGCCAAAGATGATTGGGCAATAATCCCCTGGGGTTGACTCCCAGGGTGGGCTGAGAAATAAATGTCACACATTTGGGACACACCTTGATGATTTCCCGAGCTATAGTTTTAGTAATAGGGAAACGCAAGCATAGGGTGGAGGAGTTGACATGAAACTTAGAATGAAAGTCTTTAGCTTGTTCCACTGCGGAGAAGATATGAGGGTCTCTAGTAGCAATGTCTGTAACATCATTACCAAAGGACAACGGGCCTGGTAGGCTGGAATGGGCCCAAATGTGTGCGATAAAGAAAGGATTTTTTCTACTCCAAATTAACTTTTGTAAAAAAGACAAGTGTGAGGCTATAGAGGAATTTGAGGTAATCATACCTGCCAATTCTAAGTTTTGAATAGCATTCACAACATATTTACTATCAGAAAACAGATTAAAAGGTTCAGGGTGAGTTTTGAACACCTCTATAACTGTGAAAAGTTCAGTTTGTTGAGCAGATGTGGTAGGGACCAACAGTGTCTGCGTTGGAACCTCTGAAGTCAAAAATAAGCTCATAGATTCCATAACATCTCTTCCCCATAAATTTACTGGGAGGTTATCAAGAACAAGGTTGAAACACATCACCATGGCCTTCTTCATTTTTCCATTTTAAGATCTTTGCACTCCTATCAGGATTGGAAGCTGTACCCAATACTCTGAGAGTCTGAATCACTTTATCAAGAGGCCAGGCTTTTGGCCAATCTGCAAATCTGATAATACTTTTATCAGCGCCGGTGTCCAACAATCCCTGAAAGTGTCTACCCTCTATCACCAAATTTGTCATAGGCCTTTGTTTCAAATCCATGGACAGGAAGGCAACATTAGTGCCAGTGGATCCAAGCCCCCGATCTCCTCTGATGACATCTTTAGAAGGATATTGTTCATGACAGCTGGGTAACACCAGCAATTGTGCTATGCAGTCACCAGGAGATATCGCAGCCACACCTCTAGGTGCTGCTGCAAGTATTTTAATCTCTCCTGTATAATCAGAATCAATAACTCCAGGGGTAATCATAAGCCCCTTCAGCACGGATGAGCTTCTCCCTAAAACCAATCCCACCATTCCTTTTGGTAGAGGGCCACTCACAGTGGTAGGAATTGGTTGCACCCCCATATCTGGTGTCAATATTGCTCTGGTGGAGGCACAGAGGTCCAATCCTGCACTCCCTCTTGTTTGTCTGATTGGGGTGTCAAAGGGAAATGAGTGTGAGGCACTGTCTGAATTGCCCCGTATATTTGTGGGCCCTGAGGCTCAGGGCCCTGTTTTCTGTTTTTTGGAAACAATGGAGACAATGGATTTCCATCCTTATCTCTAGTAGATTTGCATTCATTTGTCCAATGGTTCCCCTTTCTGCAACAGCGGCACAAACCCGGGGAAGGACCTTGAGAGCAATTCTTTTTAATGTGTCCTGATTGCCCACATTTGTAACAAGCTCCTGTACAAGAACTGGCCCTCCCAGTCTCTCCTCTCAATCCCTGTGTAATGGCAGCAGCCAAAACTTGTCCTTGTATTACTGTTTCATTAATATCTTTGCATGCTTTTAAGTAGGCTGAAAGTTCTTTATTT
>PVKS010024601.1:0-30867 GCA_004027875.1 Aplodontia rufa | reverse complement strand
AAAAAGCAATTCTCAAATTCGTATGGAATAACAGAAGACCCAGAATAGCCAAAACATAACTAAGCAAGAAATGGGAAGCAGGAGGTGTCACAATTCCTGTCCTGAAATTATACTATAGGGCTATAGTAACAAAAACAGCATGGCATTGGCATCATAACAGAATCGATGAGCAATTGAACAGAATAGAAGATACTGAGACAAACCCCCAAATCTTTAACCATCTGATATTTGATAAAGAGAGCAAAAGCATAGTGTGAAAGAAGGATAGCCTATTCAACAAATGGTGCTGGACAAACTGGACAGCCATATGCAGACAACTGAAATTGGATCCTTACCACTCACTCTGCACAAAAATCAAATCAAAATGATTCAAGGATCTGGATATTAAACCAGCAACTTTACAACTGCTTGAAGAAAAGGTAGGATCAACACTACGTGACATAGGGGTCAGCACTGCCTTTCTTAATAATTCTCCCATAGTGCAGGCATTAAAGTCAAGAATAAATGAATGGGATGCCATTAAACTAAAAAGCTTTTGCACAGCTAAAGAATTAGTCAAGAGTGTTAAGAGAGAACTTACAGAATGGGAGAAAATCTTTGCCTGCTACACCTTGGACAGAGGGCTAATATCCAGAATATACAAAGAACTCAAAAAACTGAACACCAAACTCACAAATAATCCAAACAATATATGGGCTAGGGAGCTAAACAAAAACTTCTCAATGGAGGAAGTCCAAAAAGCCCATAAACATATGAGAAAATGCTCTATATCACTAGCAATAAGAGAAATGCAAATCAAAACTTCACTGAGATTCCACCTCACTCCCATCAGAGTGGCAAAAATGAAGAAAAAGAAAAATCACAGGAGCTGGCGGGGCTGTGGGTAGAGAAGAACACTGTGACATTGTTGGTGGGACTTTAATCTTGTACAGCCACTCTGGAAAGCAGTGTGACGACTCCTCAAAAAACTAACTGGGCCTGGAACCATCTTATAACCCAGATATCCCACTTCTGGATATTTTCCCAAAAGAGCTAGATTTGGCATATTACAGAGATATAGGTTCATCAATAGTTTTATTTTTATTTTTTTAAAGAAAGAAGGAGAGAAACAATTTTTATTCTGTTTTTCATGTGGCCTTCGTTGCTCTAAGACTTTGCTGCATATGTGGTGCTGGGGTTCGAACTCGTGTACCTGCACATGCCAGGCAAGCTCCGCAACTGCCAAGCCACCACTCCAGCCCCTTCATCAATATTTTTAGCAACTCAATTTACTATAGCTAGACTATGGAACCAACCCAGATGCCCCTCACTGGACTAGTGGATTCAGAAACAGTGGTACATATATACAGTGGAATTCTGCTCTGCTCTTAGAATGATATCATGGCATTTGCAGCCAAATGGATGGAGATGGAAAAAATTATGCTGAGTGAAATATCCTAAACTCAGAGACTCAAAGGCCAAATGTTTTCTCTCATATGTGGAAGCTAGAATACCAATAGACCGATAGTTGGCTGAGCTAATAATAACCTCAACATAGGTGAATTTCTGACATGAACAAGGGGAACCTTGCCTAGGACGCTGGGGGATGAAAGGAGGGTCGCAGGGATGGGGGAGGGGATAGGAAGGATATCAAGGCTGCTGGAGGGAGGGAGTATAGGGTATCCACCCAGTGGGGAATCTTTGACTTTCATGAGAAGCCCAACTAACACAAGATTAAATAGGGGGAAACATGGGATTGGGGGGAATTAAAAGGGGGAGACCATGGAATGTCATCAGCCTTGGCTTGCTCTGGCATTATGCACTTGTTCACGATTGTATGACAATGATTCCCTCCTAAATGTAAGACTATCTTGAATGAATTTTAAAAATCCATACTTGTGTGTATTGATACTTCTCATTCACTATCAGCTATTCCCCTGGGATACATCAACTTGGTGACAGAGCTGAAATACTTTATAATGGTATGTCAAATATACTGCTGGGCATCCTGATTTCTCAGGCTCTGCTTTAATTCCCAAGTTGCTTCAGGGTTGCCCCAGCTGCTGCTAATTTCTCTGGGGACTCAATGCTGCTACATAAAGAAAGCACACACTGCACTCCTGCTGAAGAAATTGCTTCATGGTTGCCATAGATGCTGCTGTTATTACATGTTTATGTTGATTTTCTATGCAGTCCCTATATTACTAGAATGGCAAAGGAGCATCTTGACAAAAAGATGTTATCTTTTCTATTTCCTTTCTTCATTCATTTATGAAAAAAAGGAAAAAAACTTCGTATCCTCTCTCATTCAAATATGGTCGAGCATACTGCTTGACAGATAATAGATTTTCAGCAAATTTCTATCTTCTAAGGGGTTCACTTTGGAGGACAAAAGCACAGATTTTGGAGTGAAGGAGCCATCAGTTTGGATCTGTGTTCTTCTTGTCATAGTGGGGGTATGATTTGGGGGCAAGTTTCTTTACTTCTTTGAACTTCCATTTCCTCGTCTTTAAAGTTGGATACCAACAGCTACTTCACTAGGTGATTTTTGTAGAGGAAAATGTCATGTGGTTAGCATGGCAAACAGTAAGTGCTCAGAAAAGGTGAAGTCCCTCTCCTTTCCCTCTGAAAAATGAAGCACTACACTACTTGCAGTGGGGTCAGGCTGGCTTTTCTCCTCAGGAAGTCTCCAGGATCCAGAGAGATTCTGATCATTCCACAGGGATTGCTGGGAAGGATTCTTCAAGGAGCAGTAAGAGGGCCATGAACCTTGATCTCCATGCTTATCTATTAACCACTGAGCTAAACCTTGGCACCTCTCAAGGACCTTCCAGCCAGTCAAGCAAAGGAAACAAACAGGTCTATGATAAAGTCTCAGTGATAGACTGGGAAGGGATTGTTAAATTATAAAATCTATCAACTGTAGGAGGCATGTTAATAAAATTGATATCAAGACATATTATTCTTCAACCCATATCATCCATTCCTCCATCTTCTGGAATCATATTCCTCAATTCCTTTGAGAACATACTTCTCTTCATTTTTGGTTATGTAATTTGTGGGCAACTGGCCCTATCCATAGCTTTAGGGCAGAGCTTGAATGGCTAAAGCCAATCACATATCCAACCTTCTGGTTACAGTGATTGCTCTGGATATATGACTCAATAAGAGCCAGTGAAATGTTTTCTATGGCATAAGAAAAAATGAATTGACTTTCTCTTTTGTGGAACTACTGAAAAGAGTATCTATTCTTTGTGGAATATGGAATATGAAGCTGTAAAGTCTGAACGACTACTATAAGGGGAAACCCTGGATTTCTTGTGTCTCCAGATAAAACCTGAGAATTAAGAAAGTAAGTTAGATTTCCATGGGGTCAGTGGTGATCACTCCCTTTTCATTGGAGATTTTATTGATTTGCTTCATTTCTCTCCTTCTTTTGGTTAGATTCGCTAGTGGTCTATCTTGTTTATTTTTTTCAAAGTACCAGCTCTTTGTTTCATCAATTCTTTTTATTGTTTTTTTGTTCTCAATTTAATTGATTTCAGCTCTGATCTTGATTATTTCCTGTCTTCAGCTGGCTTTGGGGTTAGATTGTTCTTCCTTTTGAAAGGCTTTGAGATGAAGCATAAGTATATTTATTTGGGATCTCTCTTCATTTTTAATGTGAGCACTCATTGCTATGAATTTTCCCCTCAGGAAAGCTTTCATGCTGTCCCAGAGGTTTCAATATGTTGTGTCTTCATTTTCATTCTCTTCCAAGAATTTTTGGATTACTTCTCTCATGTCTTCTTGGATCCATTCTTCATTTAATAGAGCATTATTTAATCTCCATGAATATGTGTTTTCTGTTATGATCATTATAAGATCATATTTTGAAAACCTATACTCCTCCAAAATTGATAATTTGGGGGAAATGGATAAATTTCTTGACACATACAACATCCCTAAATTGACTCAGAATGGTATTGAATTCCTAAATAGCCCAATCACAGGCACTGAAATCCATATCGCAATTAAAAGTCAACCAAAGAAGAAAAGCCCAGGACCTGATGGCTTCCCCACTGATTTTTACCACACTTTTGAGGAGGAACCAACACTTCTCCTTATTAAGTTACTTCAAGAAATTGAAAAGGAGGGAATGCTGCCATCCACTTTTTATGAAGCAACCATAACTCTGATACCAAAACCCGACAAGGATACATCAAAAAAAGAAAACTACACACCAATATCCCTGATGAACTTGGATGCAAAAATCCTTAATAAAGTACAAGCAAACCATATTCAAAAATTTACAAAGAAGAAAATCCATCATGACCAAGTGGGCTTCATCCCAGGAATGCAGGGCTTGATAAATATATGCAAAACAATTAACGTAATTCACCACTTAAATAGAATCAAGGACAAAAACCATATGATCATCTCAATGGATGCAGAAGAGGCCTCTGATAAAATCCAGCACCATTTTATGTTCAAAACTTTAGAGAAGATAGGGTTCAAAGGATCATTTCTGAACTATGTAAAGGCTATATATGCTAAACCCTCAGCTAGTATAATACTAAATGGAGAAAAGCTGAAAGCATTTCCACTAAAATTGGGAACAAGGCAAGGCTGTCTGCTCTTACCACTTTTATTCAATATTGTTCTTGAGACCCTAACAGGAGCAATTAGGCAAGACAAAGAAATAAAAGGGATAAAAATAGGAGAGAGGAAGTCAAACTCTCTTTTTATGCTGATGACATGATCCTGTATCTGGAAGATCCAAAAAACTCAATCAGTAAACTGCTTGAACATATAAACAGATTTAGCAAAGTGGCAGGATACAAGATCAACACACATAAATCAATAGCTTTCCTATACAATAATAATAATAGGACTGATGAAGAAGTCAGGAAATCAGTCCCATTCAAAATATCTTCCAAAAAAAAAAAACAAACTTGGGAATTAACCTTACAAGGGAAATCAAAGATCTCTACAATGAAAATTATCAGTCATTGAAGAATGAAATCCAAGATGACCTAGAAGATGGAAAGATGTCCCATGCTCTTGGCTAGGCAGAACTAATATAATAAAACTGGCCATTCTACCGAAAGCTTTACGTAGATTTAATGCTATCCCTATAAAGATACCTATGCCGTTCTTTACTGACATCGAAAAAGCAATTCTCAAATTCATTCGGAACAATAAGAAACCTAGAATTGCCAAAACACTACTAAGCAAGAAAGATGAAACAGGCAGTTTTCCCATACTAGATTTAAAACTATACTATAGAGCTGTAGTAACAAAGACAACATGGTACTGGTATCAAGATAGGAAAGAAGACCAATGGAATAGAAGACCCTGAAACAAACCCTCAAATCTGTAAACATCTGATTTTTGACAAAGGGGGACAAAATATTACATGGAGGAGAGACAGCCTCTTCAACAAATGGTGCTGGACAAACTGGTCAGCCACTTGCAGAAAGCTGAAATTAGACTCTTGTCTTTCTCCTTGCACCAGAATCAAATCAAAATGGATCAGAGAGCTAGGAATTAAACCAGCTATGTTGCAACTGATGGAAGACAAATTAGGTCCAACACTTCAGCATTTGGGAGTAGGCAAAGACTTTCTCAACATGTCTCCTAAAGTAAAGGAAGTAAAGTAAAAAATCAGTGAATGGGATGCCATAAAGCTAAAAGCTTTTGCACTGCCAATGAAACAATCAAAAGAGTCAAGAAGTTTCCTATGCAAATGGAGAAAATCATGGGCTATGATTCCTTGACAGGGGCCTTATATCCAGAATCTACAAAATCCTTAAAAATCTCAACTACAAAAACACAAACAACCCAATTAATAAATGGGCCCAAAAGCTAAACAGAAACTTCTCAACAGAGTACATTGAACAAGCCAATGAATACATGAGAAAGTGCTCCAAATCACTAGTAATCAGAGAAATGCAAATGAAAACCACATTAAGATATCACCTTACACCAGTCAGAATGGCAAAAATGAAGAAAATAAACAATAATAGATGCTGAAGGGGCTGTGGAGAGATAGGGACACTAACACACTGTTGGTGGAGTAGCAGACTGGTACAGCCCCTCTGGAAAGCAGTATGGAGAATCCTCAAAAAACTAGGGATGAGTCCACCATATGACCCTGCTATTCCACTCCTGGGTATCTTTCCAGGGGATTTAGAATCAGTACATTATAGTGACACAGCAATATCTAAGTTCAAAGAAACTCAATTTACAACTGCTAAATTATGGAAACAACCCAGATGTCCTTCACTGGATGAATGGTTCCAAAAACTGTGGTACATATATGCCATGGAATTTTACACAGCAATTAGAAACAATGATATTGCAGCCTTTGAAGGTAAATGGATGGCTATGGAAGAAATTATGCTGAGTAAAATCAGCTTAACCCAGAGAACCAAGGGTCGAATGTCTCCACTCATCTGTGGAGGCTGGACTAGATCCTGGCCATTCAGAAAGGTGGTCTATTATCATGTGTCAAATCCAGATAAGGTGTAATGTCATACAACCTAATACATTTTTAGAGATATTGTGGGAAAGGGAAGGGAAAGATAGGGTAGGTAATTGGAGGGGGCATTCTTATGGGGTAAATCTAATCTTCAGAATCTATATACATTTTATATTATTTTGTTAAAAATTTGTATGATCGTTCATCAAATAAATTTCTCAATTAAAATAGAAAGGGAGTTAGACTGGGCACAGTGGTACACACCTGTAAGCCCAGTGAATTGGGAGGCTGAGGCAGGAAAACTGCAAGTTCAAAGTCAGCCTCAGTAACTCAGTGAGTCCCTAAGCAACTTAGTGAGACCCTGTCTCAAAAGAAAAAATAAAAAAGGGCTGGGAATGTGGCTCAGTGGTTTAGCACCCCCGGGTTCAATCCCTAGTACTGGGAGAGAGAGAGAAAGGGAGGGAGGGAGGAAGTAAGTAAAGAGATCAGGAGTAGAGGTGAGGGGAGCAGGTCCTTAATCAAAGTTTTTGAACTACCTGGTCAATGCTTACCTAGATCCTGTATGTATACAACTGTACTTTTCAGTTAGGTAAACCAATCAGTTTGACAACTTTCCCGATATCACCACTAATTAGCTCTGTAATGTTTGCCAAATAGAGCCTTAATTTCCTTACGTGATAAAAAGGGATCTAATAATAAGTTCCCTTTATAGTTCAGATGATGAATAATGAAATAATGTTTAAGCCATTGTGCTCAAATGGAATCTTTAACATAAAATAATTAGAAGGTCATGAAGATGTGCTATTTAGAATCAGCGGGCATTTTTGCTCCTCAGTGAACATTTGACAACATCTGGGGACATTTTTGGTGTAGCTGGAGGAGAACTGTTACTGGTGTTTAGTGGGCAGATGCCAGGGATGCTGCTATGCATCTTACAACACATAACACAGTCCCTCCAGACTCCCTCCCCACAAAAACTCCAGTCCCCAATGTCCCTAGTGTCAAAGTTAAGAGACCCAGATAAAGAAGACACATCTGCAGATGTCAGTTAAGCACTCACATTGTGTCGGGGGCTACATTATATAGAAATGAGGGAAAAATGGCACAGTGAGCAAGCACATAAGATAACACAAAGAGGCAAAAGAGAGGGCTCCCTGCCCTTTCTCCGGGGCTGAGAGAGTTCTACCTGCAACCTATAGACTCCAAAGTAAATGAGAAAGAGGAGAGCCTGCTGAGCAAAGGTAGAGATTATGGAGCTCTACCAAGGGCAAGCTGATGTGCCCATTAGGGTTCACTGCAACAAGAGGATGAGTGTTGTCTGGGTGGGCATGCTCCCTGCATCTTCAAGCACGGTCTGAATGTTGAGAATGTGCTGTCACAAGGAGTAGAACATCTTAATTCATTAACCAGCTACTGACCTCCTCTAGGTTACATATTGATTCATACTCCTTAAGCATAATGCATGCATCTCTCTCTGTGCTGAGTGTTTGCACCTCCTGGTGTGGAAACAGCATTGCCTGGTTCAGTCAAATAGTTGCAGGTGGAGCAGAGAGCAAAAAGGTAGGCCAGTTTGATAAATCCCAATCTGACCCTTTATGACAATTATAATGAAGTTATAGGATGATTCCAGATTTGGGCATTAAATTCTTGTTTTCTCATGAAATTTCTTAACACCAAATGGTTGGAATGAATTCATTGTCATGTGCACACCTCCCTGACCTGGAGCAGGATTACTTAGAGTAAACTTACTGGGATTCTCACAGGCCATCCTATGTGGTACCAAGGAGCCCATCCACCTGCAGAAAGAGGTGAGGACAAGGACAAGCTCTGAGAGCAAGGCTTCTGGGCAGTGATGCTGATGCTGTAACAGTGGGGGAGAGGCTAGCTTGAGGGCAATGTTCACGACATGACCGATTTAGTGACTTTCCTCTGCTCCTCCTGACTTAACCTACCTATAAAGGATTTGTCTATGGTAGTGAGTGTGTGCATGTGGATCTGATGCAGCTTAATTATCGTCACCCTTTACCCTCCCCTGCACTCATTCTAATTGTCTCTGTGACTGTGCTTAGCAACTTACTTTAAGGCATTTTAGCAATTCTTTTCTCTTTTTTTGTTGGTGAACTCTTTAAACCACCCTGTTTATTATCCCTGTTTTAATAGTTTTGATTTGTTACCTGCTGAGACTGCTTTTGTCTTAATCATTATGCTTTAAAAGACAGCTGTTAGAACTTTCTTTAACTGCACAAACCACATAACAGCTGAACTAAAAATGAAATGAACTGTTTTAATGCCCCACATTTTGCTAAATAAAATAGTAATAATAATAACAGCAGCACCAGCTAATCCTTGAAAGCACTGTGCCATGTCTTATGTTTTCATTTACATTTCACCACATCCTTATGAGATAGATGTAAAAAGCATTCTACTGCCTATTTTGTGAAAAAAGAAAATTAAGCCTATGGAGATGAAGTAATTCACCCAGGGTCATGCCAAATGGTGCCCTGCCAAACTCAGAACTTGGCATGCAATAAGTCGGAACTTAAAGATTTTATTTCTTCATTCCTTCCCGACTGATTTCTTCTAGCATTAATCATTATGCGCACATAAGTTTTACATTTTTTGCAAACATAGCATTGACAGACTTTGTTGTTTTCTCTTTTCACTTAAAAACACTTTCCAAGTTGTTATATTCACAAAGTAGATCACTTTCACTGATAGTGTGTTCTTTCACAAAATTAATAGAGCATACTTGACTTAGCTGCCAACACAGCATTTTTGTGATTTTCTGTTTCTTTTTCATCTTTTAAAGATAAATCTCTGGTGAACATCTTCATGAATGCAGTATTTTCTAATTTTGACTTATTTCTTGGGATAAATGCCTAGGAGTGAAGGTATTAAGTCAAACATATTCTTCAGAGTTTTCCTAGTTATGCTTGGAGCAAGTGCTTCTTGAGGCTCCTACATTTAACATGATTTCTTCAATGTGGTAATTCATCACTATGCAGAGTATGTACTAATTCAAAAGTTGTCTTCTGTCAACAGGTATTCTGAAAATTGAGCTAGACAAGTCATAAACATATAGTTCTTTTTATCAATTTCTATAAATACACTGTTTAGATGAGGGATCAGGGAAGTATGGCTCATGGGCCAAATCTGACCCAACTGTTTTATTATTTTTTCGATTGACACATATTTGCATATATTTATGAGCTACAATGTCATGTTTTAATTCATATGTACCCTGGGTATTGATCACCTTGGGGTAACTAGAATATCTATCACCTTATACTTCTATCATTTATGATGAGTACATTTAAAATTCTATCTGAGATACAAAATGAATTGTTATTAACTATATTCACTCACTAGAGTGAATACTGTCATAGAACTTCAGAACTTACTCTTCCTGTGACATTGTGCCAGTTGATCAACATCTCCCATGCCTCCACCCCCCACTCTCCCTGGCCTATTTCATTCTTGATTTCTATGAAATAAACTTTATTTAGATTCCACACATGATGGAGACCATGCAGGCTTTCTGTACCTGATTCATTTCACTTAACATAAGGAACTGAAAGAACTTAACAGCAAAAACAAAACAATTAAAAAGAGGGCTAAAGATCTAAATAGAAGACATACAAATGGTCAACATGCACATGAAAAACCGTTCAACATCGCTAACCATCAACAAAATGCAAATAAAACCCACCATGATATATGACCGAATCCCTGTTAGAATGGTTATTATTGAAAAGAAAAAAAAATAAGAAGTGCTGGTGAGGATGTGGACAAAGGTGAACTCTCGTATACCACTTATTTTTATAAATAGTTTTACTGGTACACAGCCACACCCAGTCATTTATGATTTATTGTCCATGGCTGCTTTTGTGCTACCACTGCAGAGTTGCACAGTTGGCAACAGAGATTGTATGGCCCACAAATCAAACCAAATACATAATATTCTGGGTTGAATAATAAATGAAAATGTGGAGGTCCTGGTTAAATAATCATTAAGAATTTTAACACATGAAAGCACATCATTAAACCAAGTACAGGTCACATGCCCACAAAACCCATCCTAGCCATAAAACCTAAAGCATTTAGCATCTGGTTCTTTACTGGAAAAAGTTTTTATAGTTCCCCTAATTATTCTATTTATGTTAAAACATTGGTGCTCATTTTTATTTATGATAGAATCATTATATTCTCCCTTCAGTGACCACTGACTTAACAATCAGATCTATTTTTTGCTAGTTCATTTTAATGATATAATTTCTCACATTTAATTCTAGTTATTTATAATTAGATTTTATATTAATTTGAATGAGTGGTATGATAAGCTAATATACAAACCTGTTTTAAAATTGGTAATTACAAATCTATTGTAAATGTTTTCCTTCCTGATTGCCAAGTGATATCTTCCTTTTCGTAAATGAATTTCTTATATATATTGATCAAACGTTTGAGCTTTATAATCTGTTTTGTCAATTTCTGATTATAACTTTTCTTAGCTCTGTGGTTCTCCACCAAAGGTAATTTGCTGCTCAGGGACATTCCAGTTATCACAGCTGAAGGTGTGGGTGCTCCCAGCATTTGATGCGAGAGGCCAGAGATGCCCCTGTCCATTTATAATGGCAGGACAGTCCCCACATGCAGGAAGTGCCTGGCTGGAGATGTCAATAGTGCCAATCTCAAGAAGCCTGGGTTTAGCTTTGAAATTTATTTGCTAATGCTTTACTAAGGTTAACTACCTCTCTCACTTCTTATTCTTTTCAAAATATCATTTAATGTTCACAAATGTTGATTTTTTTTAACAATCATACAAGTTTTTAATGAAATAATATAAAATGTATATAGATTCTGAAGATTAGATTTACCCCCAAGAGTGACGCCCATTACCCATCCTTATCCCTCCCCTCCCAAAACATCTCTAAAAATGTATTAGATTGTATAACATTACACCTTATCCAGATTTAACGTATGATAATAGACCTCCTTCCTCAATGGCCAGGGTCTAGTTCCAGCCTCCACAGATGAGTGAAGACATTCGACCCATTCTTCCATAGCCATCCATTTACCTTCAAAGGCTGCAATGTTGATTTTTACAAATGAATTTCAGAACAACTTCTGTCTTTGAATTTTTTTTTTGTCAGAATTGAAGTAGTGCTACAAATTAACTTATGTTCTCACTCAGGCATTAACTATAGCACTAGTTTTACACAGTCTTTACTGGGTAAAATTTCTAGTAAAATTTTCTGTTTTTCTTAAATATTACATTAGTTGCTTGGTTTAAACTAAGGTCTCTTTCTTATTAAATGGTTATTTTTGGATACAAATTTTTATTTCAAACAAGTTTATTAAAACTTGTAACTTGGGGGGGTGGAGCGGTGGCTCAGAGGTTACAGTACTTGCGTGGCATGCATGAGGATGCGGGTTCAAACCCCAGCACCACTTACACAAAGAAGTGTCAGAGCAATTGAAGCCACATGAATAAACTGATTCTCTCTCATTGTCCTGTCCCTCTCTCTCAAAAAAAGCCAAACAAAAAACTTGTAACTTGAGAAGAGTTTGGTTCCTTCAGTTTTCCAATCTGTAAAGAAATATAATTTGTTGAGTCCTTTGTTTCTTATTTTGATTTAGTTCTTACAGCAGAGACTCAGACTTCTAATTGTAGTGAATAATGTTGACAGTATTAAAAGTATTCAATATTTCCCAATTAAGAAGAATGTTATTTAGATTATTTCTCATGCATTAAGTTTAGAATAGTACTCAGTATCTAATAACTTTGTGTAAAAAATTCAAGCTCCATATCCATTTAAAAATAGTTATTGGTGAACTTTTGATTTCATAACTCAATATGCATATATGTGTTTATGTATGCATATCAGTACATCCATCCATACATAAATACATGCATATACTAGACCTCCAAAAATACTAATGTGACATGGAAGAGCACTGGCTGTGCTAGCTAGGTTCGGGCATGTCAGCAACGCAATGATGTGTGTAAGCTCCTTGAAGTACAGGAGCTATCCACAAGCCACCAAGGGTGAAAGGTACCTCTGTAGCAGGTCAAAGTGTAATTTTCCTAGCATCTCTGCAGAATAATGCTTGATTCTTGAATAGATTTGAACAAAAATATTTCGAACCTCATCCTTGGTCCTTCAATGATAGCAATCCCTAAGCCCCTTTTCACTAGGATCTGCTTTGTCACCTTATCCATCTCTTTACAGACTTTCCTGGAAGCCTTGCAGGGCAGTCAAGAGTGACTGAACTGAACATTCTTTTCAGAGATCAAAACTATAAACTATGAACAAGCACCTCTCTCCATACTGGCCCACATTTTTTATTTTCTCTCTGAATATAACAAGTCAAAAGCCTGCAGCAGGAATACAACACTGATGAAATAAATTATTTAATTCAAATGATTGCACACCTTTTTCTTTCCATATTTAAATTAACCCTTTGTGAATAATATTAAAATAATGGTACATTTGCATTTGAGGCATTTAAGATCAATCTAACTTTCCCTCTGCTATTTCAGTGTATTTCCTTCTTAGGTACAGAGTATTAGTTTTAGAATCTGATCTGGTAACATGACACAATGGGAAAATTGTGAAAATGAATTGCAACCCAAATAATGATATTAGGGAGGAATTGCTAAAACTATTCTCTATAGAAAATATAGTCATAAGTTTTTCAATGATTGGTCTAAATAATGGATATAAAAGCATACAGTAATCCTGTATAAAATCATGCCTTCTAAAATGAAAAATGGACATTGAAAAGTGGCTACAAGGAAAAGTCTACTTATAAATATTATGTTTCTGCATATATACTATTTTAATATTAACTTTAGAATTTCTACAGTATGCATGTGTTTATAATTTGAACCCACCCCTTATTTTGAATTTACTAGGGTGTCTTTTAAAAGTGTTATAAGGATTGTATCTCCTAGATGCTTATGTTTTCAAGATATTGAATGCATTTTGGTGTGTTCAAGTATGCTCTTGGTTTAGTAGTGTTCATCAAAAGTTTAAAGGCTGAAGAGGTGCATAAAATGGACAACCTACTATGAAAAACGCTGACAAGCTGTAAAAGATCGGTAAGTAAGCATTAAAGGAGGGATCAAGTACACAATGAGATGGAAATAAAACCCACCATGACCAAATTGGACAGAAAATGGTGAAGCTCAAGAATGACTGGAGGAAATGACACAACATTCTGCAGAAAAATAAATAGCACTTCCAGGTATAAACATTCAACAAGTTATTGTTGATGAGGAAGAAGATTATGTGGGAAGTGTGCTGCAGCAGACACCACCACAACACACTTGTACTCACGCCTCCTGCCACTCATGTCTTATTCTTTCTCCTACAGATATGTCTATCATACTCAAAGAGTTTCCCACTTATTTATGCTCTGCAATGATCTGGGATAACTCAGAGGAATATTCAACTATCTGCTTATACAATCTGAACTTATTTTATATACCAGTTATAGTACATAGTTCTTAAGAATTTGATTGTCAGACTTATCAACTATTCTAAGAATGAAGTTGATAATTACATTTACCATACAGTAAAATATGCAAACATTTTAATAATTACTATGACCCCCTAGAAACATGAACATTGCTATGGCTATAACTGGCATTCTGAATTACTAATAATTCAGATTCTAAGGAATAGAGGAGACATCTTAAAAGCAGTAGAATGTAAAAAAAAAATGAGACCAAAAGATCTGGTGTTAAACAACCTGAATTCGAACACTCGCTTTGCCCTTATCTAATTTCCTCATCTATAAAACAGAGGTGATAATGGTATCCCTCTTATAGCCTTGATGCAAGGTTTAAATCAGGTTAATAAAATACACAGTGTCTGACACAGAGTAAGTGATATGTGTTAGCTACTACCATCTGTAAATTGAAGTCTCCAATTTCAGTTCAGATTCTAAGAAGGACATGAATTGCCCATACAAAGGACTAACGTCTTTTCTGCATAATGAACCGGTAAATAACAAATCTCCTGGAAGTACTGACTCCAGAGAGGGATGGAGCTGCTGCATGAACAAGTCAGGTTGAGTTAAAGAAATGAGACTAACAAGTGGTTCTGATTTGCTGCCCAGCATGGAAATAACCAAGTAATCAGCCCATTCACAGAATACTCTCTGGCTAAAGACTGCCAGTGATACTTCTGTAAGTTGAACAAGTTGGTTTGTACTTGTTGAGGCTGGGATAATGAACGCTGTGGGTAACTTCCTGGTGTCCCTGAGAGAGGGAGCTAAAGAGGACTTGCATTGAGGCTGTGATGAATTAATTGGAGGATAGTCAATGGAAGCTGTTAGGTCAATGGTGCTGGGGGCAGGGCATCAGGCAGCTTGCCCATGAAAAGAATCACCAATCAAAATGCTGGCAGACAAGTTCCAATGAAGTCTCACAAACACCTGATGATTGATGTGCCCACCAGCCAATCTCTGAGAGGCCATCCCCATCAACTTCCATCCTTTCCCCAAATGATAAAAGCAGCTGCCCAGCCGAGGTCAAGCACCATTTCCCCACTGTATGCCACTTCCCCTGCCTGCTCTCATTTCCCCCTCTCATCCTCACCATGGCAGCATAGATGAATTTGGCCCAGGAATCACCAATTCCAATAAAGGGTATTGCTCAGCCATTCTTAGATCTGGCTACCTTTTTGAGCACCCACACCTGGACTTACACCCATGGTTTCTGATTTTTACATCTGGTGCTGAAACAGAGTGGGTTTTTGGATTTCCCCATGCCAGGGTTGAGGTCCATCTCCACATATGGACCAGCAAATTCCTGGGCCCTCCTTTCCCCTCATCCGGACCAACAGCAGTGGGGTAAGTTCCTTCCCTTTCCCTTGGCCTTCTGGTTGCACCTTCCATTGAGGGGATCTGCCCATCAGCCGTGCACGCACGCCAGACCCCTTCCATTTCCTTTGGGCCCCAGTGGGCTGAGGAGACGTCCTACTCACTGGAGAGCCCCTTCCTCCATTTGGGTGACCACAGTCAAAATTTGGGATGCCTCGTTTTGTTCCTGGTCACCCTCCAGGTTACACTGGAAGGTCATGGGAAACAACAGGTCCTCATTGGACCCCCAAACTTTGGGCTGTCTATACTTTAATTTTACCAAATTAGTACTTCCCTGAGACCTATGCCATAAGCGGCTGGTCTTTGATTCAACTGTGGCCTGGCTGCATACCCTTTAGACAATGACTCAAAATGGCCTCCAGAAGGAACTTTTGACTTTCAAATCCTCACTGATTTGGGTAATTTCTGTCACTGGACGGGGAAATGGTCCAAGATTTCCTATATTCAGGCCTTTTAGATTTGCTCTCTCGCCCCACCCTGTGCTCTACCTGTTCCACTGCCCAAGTTTGGCTAGAGACAATCCTAAATCTCTTCTCCATTGCTCTCCCTCATCTTTCTCTTCCTTTACAGACCTACCGGAACTGCTCTCAGCTCCACCCTCCCACACTCCCCCTCCTTACATAGGTCAATCCTCCTCTTCCTCTTCATCCTCATCTTCCTCCTCTTCCTCCCCCCTCCCACAGCTACAATCTCTCCACCCCTTTCTCCTGTGACTAGGGCTCCTCCTCAACGCCCTTCTCCAACCCCCTGAAGGTCCCTCCACCCACTCAACCCTTCCTAATCCCCTGCCCCCCCCACTCAACCCCTACCATCCCCCATCCCTTTTTCCCACAGCTGTGGCTCCTCCCCCTCCTCAACACCCTTCCCCTTGCACTCCATCTCCTCCCCAAGAAGGTCTCTCCGCCCACTTGACTCCCTCCTCTCATGTTAGTTCCCACACCTGATCCCATCAGACCCTCCTACCACCTAACCCAAAACTCCTTTGTCTTCTCCAGGAAGTGGCTGGGACTGAGGGCATTGTGTGAGTCTGCATCCCATTCTCACTCCAGGATCTTTCCCCAATTGAAAAGCAGCTGGGGTCTTTCTCTGCAGATTCTTCTACTTACATTAAGGAATTCAGATACCTTTCTCAGACTTATGACCTTACCTAGCAGGACGTCTATGTTATTCTTTCTTCTACCCTTATCTCAGTTGAATGAACCCACATCAAGCAGGAGGCACGGGATCATGCTGACCAAGTCACCTAATGGACATTACTCTACTCACAGGTGCAGCAGCAGTTCCACCAACTGAGCCTAATTGGGACTACCTAGAAGGCAAGCACCACAATTATTAAGGGCTGCCACAATTATGCTCGCATGGTTCAACATTTTATAGTAGGCATGCAGGCAGTATCCAATAAAGTGGTTAACTTTGATAAACTGAGGGAAGTTACCCACAATCCAGATGAGAATCCAGCCCTAATTCTCAATCGCCTTACAGAGGCCCTTAACAAATATACTAAACTGGACCCTGAATCTCCCTCTGCGGCTACAGTGCTAGCAACCCATTTCATTTCTCAGTTGGCCTCTGATATTAGAAAGAAGCTCAGATGAGCCAAGGAGGGCCCTCAGACCCCTCTCCGAGATCTGGTAGAAATGACCTTCAAAGTCTAATGCCTGAGAGGAATCTGCCGAACTGGCCAGGCAGGCTCACTTACAGAAGATGGTAACGGTCCAACTCAAGCCTTGGTAGCTGCCCTGCAGCCCATGGCTCCAATGAAAGTCTCAAGGGGAAGTCAGCCCTCTCCTTCAGGTGCTTCTTCAAATGTGGATGAAAAGGTCACTGGGCCAATAAGTGCCCAAACCCATGGCCCCCTTCCAAGCCATGTCCCACCTGCAAACAAGCAGGACACTGGAAGAGCAACTGCCCTATGGCCAGCCCACTCATGTGCCTCCACCTAGGGGTGTGACCAGCCAGGTGGTCCCTTCCCTTGAGTTATTGGGATTCACTGAAGACTGAAGGAGCCTGGACTTGAGGACCCCCATCATCCTCACTGAGCCCAGAGTAACATTCCAGGTAGCGGGTAAGTCCATAACTTTCCTTGTGGACACAGGGGATACCTATTCTGTTTTGCCTGCCCACTCTAGGCCTTTGTTTCTTTTCCATATTCGTTTATGGGAATTGATGGGAAATCCTCCTTCCCAAAAAAGAATAGCTAAATTAGCCTATACCCTGGAGTGACACTCTTTCACACACTCTTTCTTGATCATTACCTCCTGTCCAATTCCCCTCCTAGGCAGAGATATTCTCCAACTCCCAGGGGCCATCCTACAACTCCTCCCCAGGGATACTACTACTTTCTCCTATCCCTCATTCTTACACTCTCTAGCACCTACACATCATCTCCTTTACAGCTGCCCTAACACCTGGTCAACCCTCAAGTCTGGGACACCTCCAAGCCCATCATAGCCTCTCAACAAATGCCAATCCTTATTCAACTGAAACCTCAAACTAAATTTCCTTCATATCCCCAGTTTCCTTTCTCCTGTACCCACAGAGAAGGACTTAAACCCTTCACAGACTGACTGCTTACTCAGGGACTCCTCATTCCAACTGATTCCCTCTGTAATGCCCCCACATTGCCAGTGTGCAAGCCCTTTGGAGCTTATTGCTTAGTCCAGGATCTCTGCTTAATTAATGAGGCAGTTATTCCCATCCATCCAGTGGTTCCTAACACTTACACCCTTCTTTCCCGCATGCCCCCTTCTACCACTCACTTCACAGTGCTAGATCACAAAGATGCATGCTTTACAGTTCCTCTCCACCCTGACCCCTATTACCTCTTTGCCTTCACATGGAAGAATCCTACATCCTCTAGATCTCAACAGCTGACATGGAGAGTTTTGCCCCAAGGTTTCTGGGACAGCCCCCACCTCTTTGGGCAAGACCTGGTTCAGGATTTGGCTACCTGTGACTTGGCAAATAGTACCTTCCTACAATATGTGGATGACCTTCTATGTAGCTCATCCATTAAAACATCCCAAGTTCACACTTCCCAACTCCTTAACTTCCTGAGGTCCCAGCCAAACCCCAGCTTATTACCTCCTCAGTTACTTATTTAGGCATACTCCTTATTCCTATCTCTAAAAGCCTCACAACAGACAGAACCCAAGCCCTCAATGACCTACTGTTGCCAGAAAAAGTGGATTATATCCTCTCCTTCCTGGGCTTGGTGGGACTTTTCAGACACTGGGTCCCCAACTTTGTACTTCTTGCCAGACCTCTTTATCAGGCTGCAAAGGAAACCCCTCATGGGCCCCTTACCTCCCCCAACATGGTAGCCAACTCCTTTCGCAAGCTCAGAGATACTCTCACATCATCCCCTGCTCTCTCTCCCTAACCTTAAATGTCCTTTCCACCTCTTCATGGATGAAAGACAGGGTGTTACCAATCCTGTCTCAACCCTATCCCCACTCAACCAACCGGATCCTTGTATAGACTGGTGGCATATCTCTCCAAGCACCTGGATTCTATAGTCCGTGGATGGCTACCATGCCTCTGGGCACTGGCAGCAGCAGCTGAACTAAGGAAGCCCTAAAACTCACCTTACTCCAACCAATCACCATGTTCTCCACTCATCGACTCCAAGACCTCTTACGCCATAAATCCCTTCCCCTCCTGAAACCATCATGAATTCAAGAATTTCATCTTCTCTGTATAGAAAACCCCACCATCACTCTCCGCTCTTCCTCTTCCCTCAACCCTGCTACACTGCTCCCACTGTCCCCACCCCCCTCAACCACCAGCCATTCCTGTCCACAGGTACTGGAGGCCCTACGTTTGCCCTGTGAGGACATCTTTGATTACTCACTCCCTTCACATAACCATTTTTGTAGATGGCAGTTCTGTGCTGGGTCCTGACAGACATTGTAGAGTCACTTACCCAGTAGTCACCTCTGCTTCAGTTCTGGAAGCCAGCTGCCTTCCAGAAGGGACCCACCTCCCAAAAAGCTGAACTCTTTGCTCTCATTAGGGCTCTCATTCTTTCCAAAGATAAAAACGTTAACATCTACACAGATTCCAAATATGCCTTTCTTGATTGCTCACTCACATTCAGATATTTGGAAGGAGTGTGGGGTTCTAACCACAAAGGGGCCACCAGTGGTCAATGTATCCCTAACTTCCAAACTCTTGGAGGCACTTCAGTTGCCATCCTGAGCTGCCATCATACACTGCCAAAGACACCAAAATTCCTCAGACCCTATAACCATGGGTAACAATAAGGCAGACTATAGCTCGGGGGCTAACAACAAAGTCCTCAATAGCCCCCATCCTGTTTCTATCCAAGGCCATCAAACCTAAATATTCTCTATAGGAGCAGAAGGACCTGATAACTCAAAGTGGCCATTTTTGGGGTGATGGCTGGATCTTCCTGGGGAACCAGATTGCCCTTCCCAAACAGCAAGCTTACAACTTGCTGATGTACAATCATAACTCCCTTCATATTGGCACCAAGCCTCTCCTGCAGTTTCTCAAACCCCTCTTTTATCTCCCAGGAATGAGAGCTATTCTGCAGCAGGTGCACTTCGCTTGCTCTGTCTGCTCCACAGTTTCCCCTCAAGGGAATAAACCTAAAATGGTCAGATTTATTGACATTCACTTGATGTGTAAATGAAATGTGTTGTATAGTAAAGAAAACTGAATTGTCGACTACTTAAAATATGCTGGTTTTATTCCATGCTTCTCCATGGTTTGGACCAAACATCAGTCATTCATGAATTGGTTAAGCCCATCTTTCTGAGATATAGACAATGGAAAAGAGGTTATTTAAAGATGCATCAATCCTTGGGCCTGGTAGACTGATTTTGCCCCAACTGAGAAAGGTCCCTAACCAAAGAGATAGACAAGGAATGAAAATATCTCATTCATTCCACAATTACGGTAAAGGATATGCAGCACACATATCCACTAGACAAAAAAAAAAAAAAAAAAAAATTCTCTAGGAAAAAAAGTCTCTTTGAATACCATAGAACGCATGCTTTATTTTGTTTCACAGGAAGCTTTGTGGAGAACCTTGACTATTGTTTCCATAAACACAATGCAGAACACTTGTATTCTCAAACTTTCATGTGTCGGAATAACCTTGAGGTCTTGCTAGAACCCTTGGCACCTGGGCCCTTTCCACTCTGATGCTTTTTGATTCCTCAGGCCTAGACACTGAATCTGCTTTTCTAACAAGTTCCTGCATGATGCTGATGCTAAAGGTCAGGGACCCTCCTGTGAGAAAGACAAGTCTAGTTCTTTAACTTTATTGAGTTCTTTGAGGGCAGACCTCTGTCTTTAATACTCTCCAAAAATGCCATGTAAATGGCTGTTTGTGACCAAAGGAGGAAACTGAGGCACAGAGAAACTAAATGTCATGCCCAAGTTAGATGCTTCTCTTCTTTTAGACTGGCCAAAGGGGAAGGCACTAAAGAAGAGATTCTATCTTTGTAAATAGGAAAGGTACTGAATTACAGTTTACAACTAATAGAATCTGTGTGGGCATGTAGAAAACCTCTCCAAAGACTTCATTAGAAATTTTTTATTTCCTTTTTCTAACTGCTGTGGAAAAAAATACTTAGTGGAATTACCTTTACAAATGTATTAATTTATTCTACCCTAAGGATATTATATTCAGCGATTTCACAAAACTAATCTGAAGTAATAACAGACACACATTTACTGAGACTAAGCAAATTTTCCAATAGAGAGATACTTATCCATTTGGAACAAATGAAGGTTGAGGTATGAAGATTAAAGAATAGCCATAATGTCCAAAAGAGGTTAGCGTGTGTACAGAAAGATCAACACAAATTGACTAAAATGCAAATGATGCTAACAAAAAGATAACAAAAAGAAAAAAAAAACTATTACAAGGCAGCAGAACACCCACCACTACCATCACCAGGAAATTCTTTTTTTTTTTTTAAAGAGAGAGGGACAGTGAGAGAGACAGAGAAAGAGAGAAACAACTTTATTTTAGTTTTTTTCGCATGGCCTTGGTTGCTCCAACACTCAGCTGTGTACGTGGTGCTGGGGTTTGAACCCGGGTCCTCGTGCTTGCCAGGCAAGCGCCGAAACCGCTGAGCCACCGCTCCAGCCCCCACCAGGAAATTCTTAACCAAAGACAGGTGCTTATGGTCAAGGGACATTCTCCAGAAGTCTCCAATGGATTCTTACTCACTATGTGAGCACCACACTTCAGAGCATTTAGTTCTGTCCAGTGGAGTCAGGCAAATAGCAATTGCCTATTCCCTTCCGTCCTGTCAATGAAACATCCAGGATACACTGTCCCTTTAACAATCATAAATCTATTTCACAGACCAGACTTGAAATCTCCACAGCCTACTAAGACTAATGTAAATGAATGAAATTGAGAGAACATAATAGGAAGTCCCTTTTGAAAGGCAATTGTTCTACGGGATGTGATCCCAATGTTACCATATCTTCCAGTTTTTCAAAATGTATCAGAATCTGCATTTTCATGTACTTTTCTGAGAAACACTATATTACTCAAACAAAATATGTCCATAGGCAAGACAGGGCCTCCAGCTTTCCATTTGGAATCTCTCCTTGGGCTCATGGAAGTCCTTATCTGGTCCTGCTTTCCAAATATCTTCTAGTATGTATTTCTCTGGTCCTGATATATTGATTCTGTGCCCCCTTTGAAAAGCACCCTTGTGAGCAATCACCACTGACCCCATGGAAATCCAACAAATTATAAGATCATACTTCAAAAAACTATACTCCTCCAAATTAGATAATATGGAAGAAATGAACAAGTTTCTAGACATATACATCATCCCTAAATTGACACAGGTCAATATTGAATTCCTAAACAACCCAATAACAGGCACTGAAATTCATACAGCAATTAAAAGTCTACCAAAGAAGAAAAGCCCAGGATCTGATGGTTTCCCAATGATTTTTACCACACTTTTGAGGAGGAATTAAAACCTCACTTTATTAAGTTGTTCCAAGACATTGAAAAGGAGGGAACTCTCCCAAACACTTTTTATGAAGGAACCATAATTCTGATACCAAAACCCAACAAGGACACATCAAAAAAAAAAAAAGAAAGAAAGAAAGAAAAAAATTACAGACCAATATCCCTGATTAACCTGGACACAAAAATCCTTAATAAAGTTCTATCAAACTGTATTCAAAAACTTATCAAGAAGATAATTCATCATGATCAAGTGGGCTTCATTCCAGGTATGCAAGGCTGGTTCAACATACACAAAACAATTAATGTAATTTATCACTTAAACAGAATTAAGGACAAAAACCACATGATCATCTCAATTGATGCAGAAAAGGCCTTTGATAAAATTCAGCAACCTTTTATTCTCAAAACTCTAGAGAAGATAGGGATCCAGGGAATCTTTTCAAACTATGTAAAGGCTATATATGCCAAACCCTCAGCTAGTATAATACTAAAAGAGAAAAGCTGAAAGCATTTCCATTAAACTTGGGAACAAGACAAGGCTATCGACTCTCACCACTTTTATTAAATATTGTTCTTGAGACCCTTGCTGGAGCAATTAGGGAAAAGAAGGAAACCAAAGGGATAATAATAGGAAGATATGAAGTCAAACTCTCCCTTTTGGTTGACGATATGATATTGTATCTGGAAGATCCAAAAAATTCCACCAGAAAACTACTTGAACTCATAAACATATTTAGGAAAGTGGCAGGCTACAAGATCAATACCTATAAATCAATAGCTTTCCTATACACTAACAATAATAAATAGGGCAGAAGAACAAATCAGGAAATCAGTCCCATTCACAATATCCTCAAAAAGAATAAAGTACTTGGGAATTAACCTAACAAGGGAAGTCAAAGACTTCTAAAATGAAAATTATCAGACATTGAAAAATGAAATCCAAGACGATCTGAGAAGATGTAAAGATGTTCTATGCTCTTGGTTAGTCAGAATTAATATAATAAAAATGGGCATTCTGCCAAAAGCTCTATATAGATTAAATGCAATCCCCATCAAGATACCAGTGTCATTCTTTACAGACATAGAAAAAGCAATTCTCAAATTCATTTGGAACAATAAGAAACCCAGAATAGCCAAAACATTACTAAGCAAAACAGATGAAACAGGTGGTTTTGCTATACCAGATCTCAAACTATACTATAGAGCTGTAGTAACAAAGACAGCATGGTACTGGTATCAAGACAGGAATGAAGACCAATGGAATAGAAGACCCTGAAACAAACCCATAAATCTTTAAGCATCTGATCTTTGACAAAGGGGGACAGAATATTACATGGAGGAGAGACAGACTCTTCAACAAATGGTGCTGGACAAACTGAAGAGCCACTTGCAGAAAGTTGAAATTAGACCCTTCAAATCAAAATGGATCAAGGAACTAAGAATTAAATCAGCTACCTTGCAATTGCTGGAAGATAAATTAGGACCAACGCTTCAGCATTTGGGAGTAGGCAAAGACTTTCTCAACATGTCTCCTAAAGTGAAAGAAAGTAAAAAAAAAAATCAGTGAATGGGATGCCATAAAGCTAAAAAGCTTTTGTACGCCACAGAAATGACAAAAATTGTCAAGAGACTTCCTACAGAATTGGAGAGAATCATGGCCTGTGATTCTTCTGACAGGGGACTCATATCTAGAATCTACAAAATCCTCAAAAATCTCAACCTCAAAAACACTAACAACCCAATCAATAAATGGTCCAAAGAGCTAAATAGAAACTTCTCAACAGAGGACATTGAATAAGTCAATGAATACATGGGAAAGTGCTCTCAATCACTAGTAATCATAGAAATGCAAATAAAAACTACATTAAGATTTCACCTCATGCCAGTCACATTGGCAAAAATGAAGAATACAAACAATAATAGATGCTGGAGGGGTTGCACGCTGTTGGTGGAACTGCAGACTAGTATGGCCCCTCTGGAAAGCAGTGTGAGAATCCTCAAAAAATTAGGGATGAACCCACTATATGATCCAGCTATCCCTTTCCTGGGTATTTTTCCAGGGGAGTTGGAATCAGCACATTACAGTGACACAGCAAAATCTATGCTTGTAGCAGCTCAATTTACAATAGCTAAATTGTGGAACCAACCCAGATGCCCCTCACTGGATGAATGGATCCAAAAACTGGAATATACACACCATGGAGTTCTACTCAGCATTTAGAAACAATGATATTGCAGCCTTTGAAGGTAAATGGATGGCGATGGATGGAAGAAATCATGTTGAGTGAAGTTAGCCTAACCAAGAGAGTCAAGAGTCAAATGTCTTCACTCTTCTGTGGAGGCTAGAGCTAGACCCTGGCCAGTGTGAAAGGTGATCAATTCTCATGTATTAGACCCAGAAAAGGTGTAATAACACATAACCTGGGCATTCTCATAGAGATGTACTGGGAAGGAGGGGGGGAGGGGCAGAGGGGAGGGATAAGGGTGGGAGAATAGGGTGGGCTCTAGGGGGTAAATCTAATTTTAAGAATATATACATATCATATTGTTTCGTTGGATGCATTTTTGATTGTACAATAACTAAATTTCTTAAAAAAAATAAAAGCACCCTTGTTACCAAAGTGTCTCACAAGCTCACAATTCTTCTCTTAATTCCTTATGGATTAGGCAGGTCATTTATGAGAAATAGAGGTGGCCTGTTGCCAAACAGCTTGGTAAAGGGAACTGTCATAAGGGGAAGAAGTTTGGAGTCCATTCCCCAGAGCTATACCCCACTTACTCCTCACATCTTAACCTTATCTCACACACTTCAAATGACTTTCCAAAAATGCTTATGAGCTCTAAGAACGTATTCTACCTAACTACTCAGAGTGTAAAGATGGCCAATCCCCAGCTGGGCTTTGAGAAAAACTGAACCAAAGAATAAAAGTTTGAACTCTACTTAACTCTTCCAGTCCAGGTATAGCTAAAAGATAAGAGATATTCCTTATAATAATTTTGCAGGTCAGTCTAGACTAATGCTTCTAGTAGCTTCTCTGTCTCATTCTCCTCCATTTCCTATAAGGGAAATAAGTGTGGAGAGAAAGAGGGTTAGATATTTAGATTTTTTCTTTAAGGGTGTATTTATTCATTTGCTAAACCAATATGTATTGAGTGCCTTACATTTTTCAGACACAGTTTAGTGTTTATTGAGAGATAAACACATACTAGAAAACAAAATAAAAGTTAGAGATATACAAACTGCAGAGGAAAAATATTTAGGTATCCATTGCACGTCCATGCTTCCAAGTTAGAGTGGAAGGCGGGTAGTGATGCCCCTTTGTGGAAGGATTCCAATGGAAGAAGGTTATATGCACTAAAAGTCTTGGATTGGTAATGGAGGTGTTGCTCTGTGCCATTACAGAGGATGCCAAACCCGTAGTGATCCTGCCCTGGCATGGATCTTGAAACAGCTCCTAGAGGAAACCGTGTCCTAGAGGAAAGAGTACCTCCAGGTATAGACAGTAGTTACAGGAAAAAATCTAATCATCCCACTTATGGTTAGACATTCAGTAGTTTGGGAGGTAAGCCTAGGTGTTATAGTCAGGGACTATAATTCCAGCACCCTTCATGAAGAGATACCCCTAGCAAAAGATCCAAGTTTAAACAAGTCCTTTGCTCCATCCCCACCTCTGCTACCTCACTGCAGAGCAAGAGAACCTGAGCAAGGTGCTCAGGAAACAAAGGCAGACAACAAAACAGGCCGCACACAACTCTAGGAGAAAGCTCAGCTGCACATAAGATAAGTGGAGTCGAGGGTCGATATATCAACACAGTAAGCCTCTTACTACCATCTTCAGATACACTTCTTGAGAATCAATACAAAGGACTGTGTTCAAAGGTGACTCTCTAGAAAGTTAATCAGCAGGCTGAGGGCATGGGCCCTGAAATAGAATGTGTGTATGCGTGTGTGTCTCCAATCTTATACCTAAGTACCTTTCCTTCCCTGAGTGTGGACTCAGATATTCAGAGATAGTCTACTGTCCTATTTTTCAAAATCCTCATTTTAAAACACACACTATGTCAGTAGTTTTTTAAACCCTTTTCAACCAACCCCATCACTTCTGAGGAACAGTCTATCTTTAATAAATCCTGTATTTACTAAAACTTTAGGCTTACATTTGCCAGGATACCAAGGCAAATGTGTTGGTGTAATTTGTAGGCATATTCTCCCACCTGCATGACTATCTTACCTCCTTCCAACCACTGGTTGGAATTCTCTCTGGAAAGGAATAGTGTAGGGGCTGGAGTGGTGGCTCTGTGGTTATGGTGCTTGCCTGGCATGCGCGGGGACCCAAATTCAAAGCCCAGCACCACGTACTCAACAAGAGCCATGTGAAAAACTAAATGAAATTGATTCTCTTTCTCTTTCTCTCACTGTCCCTCTCTCTTTTTGTAAAAAAAGCAACAGTGTATATCTTTCCTAAGAATTATGGAAAAGATTATGGTACCTAAACTAGATAAAAATAAAAGTAGTTCCTCTTTGCTGCAGTAACATTTATTTTGGGTCTGTGTATTTCATACAAGCTCAGAAGTATAGGACACTCACTCATATCATTGCTGGGGGAATTAAAATCCTATCAGCACCTAGAACAAAGAGAAATTAAATGTTAAGTAAAATTTCCCATTGAACATTGTTAAGGTCGTAGGCCTGCCCATGACATGCCTGACATTTTAAATGGCTAATTTGTCATGCCCAAAGGATATTGTCAATGTGAACTTAGTAAACATAAAAGAGGGGAACATATAAAATGAGGTGTTTAAATGCATACATGCCCCCAAATGACTTTGAGGTGAGCTTCTCATACTATTGCTTTCTTCTCAGTCATTCTGTAGTTGGCAAAGCATTACTTATCCATTATTTACTTCTTGAAACATTCAAATTCTGGCATTAACAAGACCTCATCCTCCCACAGAGATTTTTCAGAAATATTTATCATATGAGCTTCTCTCCAATAGGTTTTTCTCAAAATCAGATCCACCTGCTAACTGCATTTAGCATTAGGTGGGATAATTATTTAAAATGTAGATTCCTAGTAACCACTCTGACTCTCCTCTGAGAGTCAGGAATCTTCCTTTTTAAACCCTTTTATTGATTCTCATGCATACTGCAGTTTAAGAACCACTGTTCCAAGACATTCAGAGTAGAGAACAGTGACCTCTAAAAAGAAACAAAAACATTTATTCAACTTATGAAGGCTCTTTGTACGTACTTAAGAATTTAGCAAGCATCAATGACTCCAGTTTTTCTTACAATTGGGATTTAAAACTATGCAAACATGAGGACCTTAAGAGTTACAAAACTCACTTTGATCTGGTTACCACACTTCTCACTGCACATGCACGCACGCATGTACATACACACACGTCCCTTCCCTCAGAATCTAAACTTCAGAGACCCTGGCAAAATTGAAAGTTACTCAATTTATGATTTGTGCTGGATCTGAATAAACAAGTAAACAGTCTCTTGCATGTAGATGTCCCCAGTTATTAAAAAGTTCCAAAGCTGAATTTAACTCAAAGATCTTTTGTGATCTCAAAAGATCAATAAGAAAATATTGACCTCCTCAAGAAGCTTAGAAACCCACATGGTACTTCCAGGGTCTTGAGGCTCAGCTTGGATTGGGGCTGTTCTCCACGGGGGTGAATAGTGGCAAGGTCCTACTGGAGAGGCCTGACTGGTTTTGCTTTCTCAATGTTTGGGACGAGGGCAGCGGTGGCAGCAGCAACACTGTGCCCTCTAATTTGGCTAGGACTCAAATCCAGAGCTAGCAATACTTTGCATCTTCAAATGACTGTCAGCCAAGTCTAGGCCCTCCCTTAAAAGACAGGTGGGAAGGTCAAAGTCAAGGATGATTGAGGGTAGAGCTGTCAGAATGTGGATCTTCCTCCTTTTTAATATCTCCACTGCAATGTGATTTCACCCTAATCTTGAAATACCTGGTTTTCTTTATTCAGAGTGTGGTTTAAAGTCCTCAAGGGGCTAAGAGTTGGGCAGGGGAACAATGCAAATCTCCAACAGGCTTGAGCTGGTTGCTACTATCGCCTTCATATTTCATGTGCCGCACTTGAGCTCTCTCTCTCATACACACACACACACAAATAGGATGTAAGATTAAATTTATTATGTAATGAGACAGACACAGGCTACATTAGAAAACTGTAAACTTTCTTTTTTTCTAATACTAAGAGATAGGGAATTGTTTTATACTAGCATAATTCTAGTGAGTTTCTGAAGAAAAATAGGAAATGAAAAGAAACCTGCACACTCAGGAAAACAAGCTCAGATTATATTTACATAAAGTTTCAACTGGTATTTATCTTTACACAAGACTCAAACGTGCCAATGATAAGAAAAATAAAGATATAACTCTCTTAAATTCCTTTCTCATTCTGATTCTAAGACAGAAAATATATTCTGATTTGTAAGTGACAGAGGATATTTGCTTTCAGGAAAAAATCCTTTGAAAAACATACATTCTCAATGCCATAATTTCTTATGTTTTGAAGTAAAAATAATTGCAGAATACACACACACACACACACACACACACACACACACACACATTACAGAAAGCCATGCATATTTGCACACATATTCAAGTCTATATATTTTTCTCCCAATTTTTACTTAACCCACACAACATATTTATGTCCCATTGCCTTATTTTGAAGACTAACAATACTTAAATCCAGACAAAATCTTAGCATTCAAACTACACATTATACAGATGAGCAAAATGAAATCTAGAAAGTTCAAAGTGGTTTCTTCAAGGCTACATGGTTCTAAGGTCACACAAGAATGAAGATGAAAACCCAAATTCCCTGACTTCTAGCCCAACACTGTTTACAAGGACTAGTCTTTTTAACTATGGTTTCTGATGAGCTCCTATATAACTTGGTTTTTAAAAAAGACATAAAAGGGCTGGATTGGTAACTCAGCAGTTAGAGTAATTGCCTGGCAGGTGCAAGGACCTGAGTTCAAACCCCAGCCGCATGTACACAACTGAGTGTTGTAGAAACCAGAATCAGATGAAAAATAAATAAAAATTGGTTCTTTTACAAAAAAAAAAAAAACACAAAAACACTTTTATTGCTCCATCCGTAACACAGCTTGGTTACAGAAGACACATGAATAGGGTGCTAGAAGAGAAACTACTTCACTGACACTTTTGGAGATGGCACTACCCCCAAATTATTTAGTACTACTGTTTAAAACATGTAGCCACAGGAGGTTAGTAAGAAAATCAATGAGTTGAAGTCGTAGGGTCATTTGACATTTCTTATAGCTCTTGGCAAATTCCATTCAATTCTGTGCAATAAGTGTATTGAGCATTACAGCAGAGGTGCCACATAGCCCCTTGGGAACAGCTGTTGTCTTAAAAGAATAAGTCTCCCTTAGGGTATTCTGAGGTTTAGGAGGGTGCTGGCTGCATGCAGAGCTGGCCAATGTGTCCAGAAATCAATGTTCCCGGAAGGAAAAATCCAAGAATGACACAGAAACATATGATAAGCACCCTGCTTCCTTGTTCCTCAGTGTGCATAGCTGACACATAGCCTGGGCAGCTTCCCAGAAGTCACCAGAATGCAGTGAGCCCCAGTTCTCCACAATGAGAACCTACTCTAATACATTTTGAATTAGTTTCATTCCCTATCTACTTTCCTGCTCTCTAAAGATACTTTTTGATATTTCTACTCAGATAAACTACTTGCATTAAAATCCTTATTTTAGCGTCTTTTTCTAGGGAACCCAACCTAAGACACATCTGTACAAATCACTGTTATATAATAGATATCAAAGGATTTGAAGCCAAAAAAGAATGTTACAGTTTAGATATGAGGTTTCCTCTAAAAACTCATGTGTGAAACAAAGCAAGAATTGTTCATAAGTGGAATGGTTGCATTGCTAGGATTGTAACCTAATCAATGAATTAACCCATTGATATAGATTAAGTAGGTGGTAACTATAGGCAGGTGGAAAGTGGCTGGAGGAGGTGGATTGCTGGGGCATGCCTTTGGGGCTTATATTTTGTCCCTAGTGAGTGGAGCTCTCTCTGCTTCCTTGTTGCCATGTCCTGAGCAGCTTCCCTCTACCACATCCTTCAACCATGATGTTCTGTCTTTCTTTGGGCCCAAAGCTATGTAGTCAGCCATCAGTGGATTGATGCTGCAATCAATGGATTTGGCTGCAACTTTGAGCCAAAATAAAATTTTCCTCCTCTCAATTGCTATCATTAGGTCTTTTGGTCACAGTGATGAAGAAGCTAACTGAAACAAAGAACATCATCGCAACCCAAAAAAAACTGAATCCAGGAGGGATGATATGACTTCAGTACATGTAACTACATGTGTAAGACAAAATTTGGGGGAAAACGCAATAAAGACATTTTTCAAAAATGAAGTAGTCTCACAATGAAGAATGAAATTTGCCATTAAGAACTCAGTAGAGAGGAGGAGAGGGAGGAGAGAAGTGCTGGGAGAAGGACATTGGCCAAATTATATTGTTATATTGTGTGAATGT
>PVKS010024600.1:0-30893 GCA_004027875.1 Aplodontia rufa | reverse complement strand
TTTCATAATATCTAAATCTCCAGTTCTTTGCCCTTTACTGATTTCTTTTTTTTTTTTAATTGAGAGATTTATTATTGAACAGCCATACAAGTTTTTAACAAAATAATATAAAATGTGTATAGATTCTGGATATTAGAATTACCCCCAGGAGTCCCCCCAATTACCCTCCCTTATCCCTCCCTTCCCCTTTCCACAATATCTCTAAAAATGTATTATGTTGTATAACATTACACCTTTTCTGGATTTAACACGTGATAATAGACTCAGTGGCCTAGATCTAGATCCGGCCTCCACAGGTTAGTGGGGACATTTGACCCTTGGTTCTCTGGGTTCAGCTGATTTTACTCAGCATAATTTCTTCCATAGCCATCCATTTACCTTCAAAGGCTGCAGTATCATTGTTTCTAATTGCTGTGTAAAACTCCATGGTGTATATATACCACAGTTTTTGGATCCATTCATCCAGTGAGGGATACCTGGGTTGTTTACATAATCTAGCAATAGTAAATTGAGCTGCCATGAACATAGATAATGCTGTGTCACTATAATGAGCTGATTCTAAATCCCCTGGAAAGATACCCAGGAGTGGAATAGCAGGGTCATATGGTGGGCTCATCCCTTGTTTTTGAGGATTCTCCACACTGCTTTCCAGAGGGGCTGTACCAGTCTGCAGCTCCACCAACAGTGTGTGCCTCTCTCTCCACAGCCCCTCCAGCATCTATTATTGTTTGTTTTCTTCATTTTTGCCATTCTCACTGGCGTGAGGTGATATCTTAATGTAGTTTTCATTTGCATTTCTCTGATTACTAGTGATTAGGAGAACTTTCTCATGAATTCAGTGGCTTGATCCATGTCCTCTGTTGAGAAGTTTCTATTTAGTTCTTTGGCCCGTTTATTAGTTGGGTTGTTTGTGTTTTTGTAGTTGAGATTTTTGAGGATTTTGTAGATTCTGGATATGAGGCCCCTGTCAGAGGAATTATAGCCCATGATTCTCTCCATTTCCTTTGGAAACCCCTTGACTCTTTTGATTGTTTCCTTGGCAGTACAAAAGCTTTTTAGCTCTATGGCATCCCATTCACTGATTTTTGACTTTATTTCCTTCACTTTTGGAGACCTGTTGAGAAAGTCTTTGCCTACTCCTAAATGCTGAAGTATTGGACCTAATTTGTCTTCCATCAGTTGCAAGGTAGCTGTTTTAATTCCTAGCTCCTTGATCCATTTTGATTTGATTCTGGTGCAAGGAGAAAGATAAGGGTCTAATTTCAACTTTCTGCAAGTGGCTGACCAGTTTGTCCAACACCATTTGTTGAAGAGGCTGTCTCCCCTCCATGTAACATTTTGTCCCCCTTTGTCAAAAACCAGATGTTTAAAGATTTGAGGGTTGTTTCAGGGTCTTCTATTCTATTCCATTGGTCTTCTTTCCTATCTTGATACCAGTACCATGCTGTCTTTGTTACTATGGCTCTATATAAGTCTGGTATGGCAAAAATGCCTGTTTCATCTTTCTTGCTTAGTAGTGTTTTAGCAATTCTAGGTTTCTTATTGTTACAAATGAATTTGAGAATTTCTTTTTCTATGTCAGTAAAGAATGACATAGGTATCTTTATGGGGATAGCATTAAATCTGTATAAAGCTTTCGGTAGAATGGCCATTTTTATTATATTAATTCTGCCTAACCAAGAGCATGGGACATCTTTCCATCTTCTTAGGTCATCTAAAATTCAGCACCCTTTTATGTTCAAAACTCTAGAGAAGATAGGGTTCAAAGATTCATTTCTGAACTATGTAAAGGCAATATATGCTAAACCCTCAGCTAGTATAATACTAAATGGAAAAAAGCTGAAAGCATTTCCACTAAAATCTGGAACAAGACAAGGCTGTCTGCTCTCACCACTTTTATTCAATATTGTCCTTGAGACCCTATCTGGAGCAATTAGGCAAGAGAAAGAAATCAGAGGGATAAAAATAGGAAGAGAGGAAGTCAAACTCTCTCTTTTTGCTGATGGCATGATCCTGTATCTGGAAGATCCAAAAAACTCCATCAGTAAACTGCTTGAACTCATAAACAGATTTCGCAAAGTGGCAGGATACAAGATCAACACACATAAATCAATAGCTTTCCTATACACTAATAATAATAGGACTGATGTAGAAGACAGGAAATCAGTCCCATTCAAAATATCTTCAAAAAAAATAAGATTCTTACTATGCATATTAAAGTCCCATTTTATAAAGGCTTTATGCATTAACTGAACCTCAAAACTTGACTGAAACACTCTGAGAAGTAAATATTAATTTTATTACTCTAAAATAAATTGAGTAGAGAATTGATGCTGTATTATTTGACTTATTTTAAGTATAAAAAAGGTCATTGTTTTGGTATTCAAAAATGTAGTCCTAGGCTTTACCTATCAAAATAGTAACTAGATTCTCATTGAAATAGCATTTTCAATTTTTTTCAAACATTATTTATTAATCTCATTGCTTTATCTTTTAAGAAGCTACAGAATATTTAACCATCCCTATAGGTACCATCAGGAGCTAAGTAATCTAACGTATAGGTTAAGAAATTAATCAGGGAAGAAAGAAGAACAGACAATAGTGAAAAGATGAAGAAGAAAATTAGAAAGGGAAGGAGAAAAAAAAACACCCTACAGGTGAGAGTAATATTTACCAATGATTTAGAGCTTCTTTAATGCCATCCATAATACATGGATGTTGAAGAACGAAGAACTCACTTACTGAAGGGTTCAGCATTTGTGATATTTCAAAACAAAATCAAGTATTTTTAAATATATCCATGCATTAACTCTATTCCCAGTAAATTCATGAGTTCTCAAGTTGATAATTGAACATACACATACATCAATGAACTATTTTTATATACATTCATTCATTCAATATGGTTTTCAAGATACTGATTTATGCTAAATTCTGTGGCAGATCCATGAGACTCTGTTAAAAAATAAAAAGCATGCTTAAGAACTGTGTTTGTGATGCTGGGGATTAAAGGTAGGGCCCAGCATATACTAGGCTTCACAAAATGGTTGTTAACCTATAAATTGCCAAAGATCTTGTTAAATTTCTCAATGTTTGAGCCATAGAAAGAGAATCGGGCAAATGAGTTGTTTAGAGTATTCCAAAAAGTGGTACATTTAACTATGAACCTAGTTATTTATAGTTCCACAATACAAGGCAAATAAATAAAAAAATAAAGCAAAAATAAGCAAAGCCAATGATTTAGATTCAGAGAATGATACTAAATAATTACTTAAGTAATACAGACTATGACTTACATGAGAAAAGTACATTATAATTTATGAGGATAATAACTGAAAACTATAATGAGGATCCAATAACCTTTTGAGAACTGAAAGGTATATAATAGTTAGCCATATGAAAACTTTAGGGGAAAGGGAGATTTCTGGAAAGTAAACAAATATAAGAATACAAATAACTGAAAGGGGTTAATTCAGTTGTACATTAAAGGAAATGTTTCTGTGAGAAAAATCAAAGAGTATTTCTGATGAAAGAGTTTGCCCTGAATGGGCCCCTAACCCTGTTTAGAAACCCTCCAGTTATCCAAGATCCTACAAGTGAAAAGATAATGCCTATAAAGTATGGGGTCAGCAGCTGAAAACTCCTCTAGCAGTTCATCCCATGTTTTATTGGAGTGTTAAGTGTATTCAGTATAGTTACTGTACATGTGTAGAAGATAAAAACTGGGAAGTTAAATGGGAAATAAGAATGAAGGGCTTTGTGAATAATGTTTAGAATTTTCACTACACCCTGATAGTAACTGAAAGTCACTTAAAGGAGTTCAATAAGTGAATTTTGTCATTGGACGTATGCTAGTATCAAAATATCTATGGTTAAGGATGTGAGTGGACAAAGTTAGAAATATGCTTACCTTTCCTTCAGGGCAGAGCAGGGGAAGTGTGCACAGGGCTGTTACACCACATATGTTGAATATTAATTTCCAGAACATGAGAATCAAATTTAGACTTCTCATTTGGTCGTACAATATTGAAATAGTGTCTAGACTTGCTGATTGGCATCTGAGTGTCTGTTTCTCATTAAAGTATAATACTCTATCTAAACAGAAGAGTAGTTGAGTCTTCAAATGAGATTTTTCTTTTCAGAGCCAATATAATTTGGTTCTCTTCTCACTGAAGTCTATTATCACTTTGTCAAATTATACTACTGTATAACATAAAATCTAGTTATAGAGACTTGAGATCTAGATTTGGCAGCATTTAACACATTTTTATCTTACTCCGAAAATCTCTTTTACCACTGTAAGCTCAAGCTTTTTTCACCCTATCACGTCTAGGCAGGCAGGTGAATAGACAATTACTTCATAGTTCAGGTTATAAACTTTGTTCCACTATTCACTGAGGTAATATATATTATGATTTGTCTCTCACTTTCCTTTCTTCTAAAATGTTATTCTCATTTCTGATTTTAACATTACAATGTTCTCAATCCTGCCATCAAAAAGCACAATGTGACCGTTTGCTTATATTCTCTGCTGAGTGAATAATGAAATCTTCTAAATATTAAAATGCTTTTGTAATTAAATATCTGGTGTATCCATTTAATCTTGGGAGTACTTCAATTTCTTTTCATGCTTCTGATAATTTACTCAAACTGCACACTGTAAATGAAATCAGTCATTATATGTTGTAATCTATAAACTAATGAATATATATTTAAAAGGTTTTTTTAAGATCTCTGGTGACTTATGGTATATTTTATTCACTGAAAATTAGACATTTCAAATTACTGCTGAATTGATGAACTTTTGTTCATGACCCAGTTCATCAATGTGGCTAAATACAAAAGCAGGGTTTTTTTTTGTCTTTATGGCTTTGTATTATCATTTTAAGTGTTTTCATTTTTGACCTGACCTCCAGAAAAGTAATTCTTTACACATTTTATTTGTTCCATCAGCATAACAGAAACAAAAATTCCAACAATAAATTGTACTTGCTAGTAGAGCTTAGTGATAAACACATTCTTGTTCTCTGCTACTTCCAATGATGAAATGCTACTAGCACTGAGCTCTCCCTTTACCACTCCAGGCCCATTGAACAACATTAATTGCTTTCTAACCCTACTCCAATTCATTCTGCCTCATTCACAAAACAGCTATGCACCATTTAGAAGAATTTCTCAGTAGATTCCATTTTTCCCTTAAAACAAATGCTTTAACTTCATTAATCTTCCCTTTTTTCTTAGAATTGTAGTGTGAACTCTGTATTTTACACTAACGTTTACACAATTGTCCTACTCTTTGAATTAGCTGAGGAATGAAAGGTCTCTTAAACTATGTTAAAACAGAGTTAGACAGCAGAATTGAAAGAAAAAAGAATCAGTGATTTTTTTTTAAGAGAGAGGGACAGTGACATAGAGAGACAAAATTAATTTTATTTAGTTTTTCATGTGGTTTAGTTGCTCGGACACTTGGTTGTGTATGTCGTGCTGGAGTTTGAACCCACGTACTCGCGCATGCCAGGCAAGCACCCTAACTGGTGAGGCATTGCTCCAGCCCCATGTTCAGTGATTGTTAACAAATATTTTTTGCTATCTGAATTCCTTAAGTGAAAATACTTACAAGAATGGTCCAAACCATGAAGTATTACAAATGAACACTTCACAAATTAATAGTATTCAGAAGTGTTAAGAACCAATATAAAGTCTGTATCGACACATTAATTAAGGCAAGAGAGAATATTGAATTTAATTCTTCACAAAAAGCTTGGAATACTTCAAATTGTATAACTAGTAATTCAGAAAAGCAGATAGAGCAGGAAGTTAAATTAAATCAGTAATTAAAATTATTTTAGAAATCTTTGTACTTATGTATAGGGAATTTCTGAAAGAATGTAATCTCACTATGGAGATATTGGTATTTGAAACTCCAGTTAATATGCTTCACTTTAGAATATACTTTTATAAGTAAATGAAGTCAATATTAATTTGTATTAATGATAAAGATAAAGAGGCAAAACAACTTTGATTCTTCTTATAAATTCACTTTGTTTCCTGATGTAGAATAGAAAAATAATAAAGTAATAATAATGACTATCTCCCTGCTTTTAGAACTTATTAAAAGTATAAGAACATAATGGAAAATAAGCCACTGAATAAACTTGATTTATATGTAGCAATCCAGTTTTCAAGTGCACAGTGGCAATACAAACTCAAAGAAGCCCTCATTCATAGGGCAAAATTGCTGAAATAGGCATATTGTCTTCTAGTTAGTTGGGACCACTAGAAATAAAACATAGCCTTTTTTTTTTTTGTTCCTACATTGAACTAACACTGAAATGTGGGGTCAAATATATGAATTTAGCAAAGTTGCTGGTTACAGGATCAACACTCATAAATCAATAGCTTTCCTATACTTCAGGAGGAATTCCGCTGAAAAAGAAATCAGCAAATCTGTCCCATTCACAATAACCTCAAAAAGAATAAAATACTTGGGCATTAATATAAAAGAGGAGATAAAGGATCTCTACAATGAAAACTGTAGAACATTAAAAAAGTAATATGAAGACCTGAGTAGATGCAAAAACATTCTGTGTTCTTGGTTAGGCGGAATCAATATAATTAAAATGGCCATTCTGAAGAAATCCCTGTACAGATTCAATGCAATCCCTATTAAGATATAAATGACATTTTTCATGGCTATAGAAAAAAGCAATTCCCAAATTTGTCTGGAGTAAAAGGAAAACCAGAATAGCTAAAACATTACTAAGCAACAAAAAAGAAGCAGGAGGTGTCACAATACCTGACCTGAAATTACATTATAGGGTTGATAGTAACAAAACCAGCATGGTTATTGGAATCAAATCAGACATGAAGACCAATGGAACAGACTAGAAGATACTGAGACAAGCCCACAAATCTTCAACCATCTGATATTTCTGATATTTGACAAAAGGGGCAAAAATATAGTGTGGAGGAAAGATAGCCCATTCAACAAGTGGTGCTGGATGAACTGGACAGCCATTTGCAGACAAATGAAATTAGATCCTCATGAGAGCAACCTGCACAAAAATCAAATCAGATGGATCAAAGAATTATAAATGAAATCAGCAACTATGCAATTGATCAAAGATAAAATAAAATCAACACTACACGGCATCGGTGTAGGTACCTTCTTCCTCAACAAGACTCCTATAGTGCAAGAATTAAAGCCAAGAATAAATGAGTGGGATGCCATTAAACTAAAAAGCTACTGCACAGCTAAAGAATTAGTCAAGAGTGTCAATAGAGAACCTACAGAATGGGAGAAAATCTTTGTCAGCTATGCCTCCGATTGGGGATTAATCTCTAGAATATACAAAGAACTAAAAAAATCTGACCACCAAAGCCACAAATAATCCAATCAATAAATGAGCTAGGGAACTAAACAGAAACTTCTCAGTGGAGGAAGTCCAGGAAGCCAACAAATAGATGAGAAAATGTTCTACATCACTAGTAATCAGAGAAATGCAAATCAAAACTTCACTAAGATTCTACCTTACTCCAGTCAGAGTGGCTAAAACGAAGGATATGAACAATAACAGACACTGGAGGGGTTGTGGGAAGAAAGGAACACTAGCACACTCTTGTTGGGACTGCAAGCTTGTATATATACTCTGGAAAGCAGCATGGGACTCCTCAGAAAACTAAGGTTGTAACTACCTTACGATCCAGTTACCCTACTTGTGGGTATTTTCCCAAAAGAGCTAGAATTGGCATACTACATCAATATTTATGGCACCTTAATTTACAATAGCTAAACTATGAAACCAACCTAGATGCCCCTCACTGGACAAGCGCATTCAAAAACTGTGGTGTGAATATATATATATATATATATATATATATATATATATATATACTCTGCTATTAGAATAATATCATGGAATTTGAAAACAAATGGATGGAGATGGAAAAATTGATGCTGAGTGAAATATCCCAAACTCGGAGACTTAAGGGCCTAATGTTTTTTCTCATATGTGGAAGTTAGAGTAAAATCTAAGATAGTATGAAAGTTAACGAAGCTTAAACAATAATCTCAACATAGGTGAAATCTCACAGAAGCAGGGGGAGCCATAACCATGAAGATGGGGGAGAAGGGAGGGAGGCAAGGAGGGAAGGGAGAGATTAGGGGAGTAATCAATGCAACTGGAAACTCTCAAGTCCCAAGAGAATTGCAACTATACACAGGCCAGAGAAACTCAGAAATTTCAAAAATTAATACACATGTATTTGCAGAGGAGACATGAGAGTCGGGAGTGGATGAAGTGGTGAGATCCAGGACTAAGATTAGCTTTAACTTACTTTGTCAATATCCATGTATGCATGATTACATAACAACAATTCCCTCCAATATGTAAGACTAAGTTGAACAAATAAAAAGAGGGGGGGGCAGTGAAAAAGAGAGAGAAATAATTAAAAAAATAAATATAGTCATGGTGGCCTAAAATGTGTGACTGCATTGCATCAGCCTAGGGATGAAGGAAGATTGGAAAACACAGGGGAACTTTGACATCAGGGAGACTGGAGAAGTAACTTGATTCCCATGGTTTATAAATGAAATTGTAAGATGAAGCCTTGATTATTTAGAACAGGACAGTGATGTCTAAGTTTTATAAATTAATTTTTTTCATTGCCACATATTTGTAATATCTGTGAGTATGTGTGTGTGTGTGGGCAAAATAATATATAGGTATACTGCAAAGTTTTGTTTTGATTATTTTTAGAGAGAAGGATAGTGAGAGAGAGAGAGACAGACAGAGAGAATCAATTTTTATTGAGTTTTTCACATGGCTTTCGTTGCTCTGACACTTAGCCGTGTATGTGGTGCTGGGGTTTGAACCTATGTACTTGCACATGCCGGGCAAGCTCTGTAACCGCTGAGCCACTGCTCCAGCCCCAAAGTTTTGTTTTATGTGTACATTAGAAAATCAACTTAGGATAAATGTTCAGCATTTTTTTTTGCATTAATGAGGTAAGTTTTTGTTAGTTAATTTATTTTTTATTATTTGTTTGTAACATGTGTGTCTATGCACACATATACATAATGATGTGAATACTTTATGTATCCATTGGATAATAATTAAGTCAGGGTGCATTTTTATCAATTATCTGCATTACTAGCAATTGAATCCAGGGCTTTACACATGCTATGTAAACACTGTGCCACTTAGCTACATCCACAACCCATTTTAGATTTTATTTTGAGACAGGATCTTGCTAAATGACCCAGTATGGCCTCAAACTTCTAATCTTTGTGCTCAGCTTTCCTTGGAGGTTTGATTACAGGCATGTGCCAACTTTCCTGGCCAATTTTTACCATTTATTTATCCTGAGTATTTACAACATCCTTTCTGAGATATAACTTCCATATCTAAATTAGTTAGAAATATATCCCGAACAGTACCATGCAACGAACACCAGAATTAATTCCTCATATTGAACAGCAACATTGTATACATTGATGGTTTCTTCTGAAACTTCTATTTTCTCATTGTTTTTTAAGTACACACTTTAGATTCCATATATGAGTGACCTCACATAGCGCTTTATCATTCTGTGCCTAACTTTTTTCACTTAGCATAATGTCTTCTGGGTCTATCACATTGAGACAAATGATAGGGTTGCATACTTTTTATGGCTCAATAGTATTCCATTAGGAGCTTTTGTCAGACCGTATGTATGTATCTGTGCATTTATGGGCATTTAGATGGACTGCATATCCTGGCTTTTGTGAAGACTGCTATAATGAATGTGAGAGTGCAAATGTCTCTTGTAGAGGACGATTTCATTTTCTTTGAATATATACCCAGTAGAAGGATCGCTCAATTTTACAGTAGCTCTATTTTTCATTTGTGAGGGATAGTCATATTGTTTTCCCAAATGGTTGTACTTATTTAAATTTCTACCAACAGTGCATAAGTTTTCCTTTCTTCACAACTCTGGCATTGTCTCTATTCTTCTTCTGTTTTATGATAATAGCATTCTTAGTGGAGGGAACTAATACCTCATTAAGGTTTTACTTTACATTCACATAATGTTGAGCATATTTTCATATATCTGTTGGTCATTTGCATGCTTTCTTTTGAAAAATATTCATTCAGATCTTTAACACATTTTGAAGTAGTACATTCTACTTAGGTGTCCTTTATACATTCTGGACACTAACGCCTTATCTACTACTGTTTATAAATAGTTTCTCGCCTTCTGTGGATTGTCTCTGCTCTGCTGATTTCTCCTTTGCTGTGCTGAAGCCCCTTAATTTAATGTAATCCCCTTTGCTAATTTCGTTCTTTATGCCTTTCCCTTTGGGTGATTTCCAAAATGTCTTGCCAGAATTCTAAAGCTTTCCCCCTTTGTTTTCTTCTACTAGTTTTATGGTTTGTTTCAGGTCTTACATTTAAGTCTTTGGCCCATTTTGAGTTGCTATGTGTAGCTGGTGAGTGATAAGGGCTCCGGTTTCATTCTTCTGGACATCCAATTTTCCTGTACCATTTATTGAAAATATTGTTATTTCTCCATTGTATTTTCTTGTTTCCTTCATCAAAAATCTATTGTCTGTAAGTATGAGGGGTTATTTCTGTGCTTGCTATTCTGTTTCATTGGCTTGTATTTCTGTTTATATGCCAATATCATGCTGCTATTGTTTTAAGAATAGGAGAAAAATTAGGAAGCCATAATAATAATCAAGTGAGAATGACAATGTTTTGTATAACATGTTTTTTTGCAGTTATGATTGTAGTAAAAAGTAGTGTGCTTCTGAGTTTATTTGAAAATTGAGCTAACAATATTAGCAGCAGTAGTATTTCAGAAAAAAGGTAGACATCAATGATGACTAAGAAATTTGGTCTGATCCAGTATGAAAATGGAATTTTCATTTGATAAGATGGGTGATAGTACATGAGGAATAAGCAGGACAGTATACCACCAGCTAATTTTTACATATATTTAATCTTAAGATATAATTTTCATTTAGTTATAAGATACCTGTGAAGGTAAAAACTGGACAATTTTATTTGAATGAAAATATTATAGTACATGGAAAATATAAGTAAAAAATATAAATCTTACTTATACCTGGAGGCCTAGTTTATTAAAATGATGTAGGTGCAGGCTACATTATTCCAGTAAGGATAGATTATTCAAAAGCTAGTATTGGAATTCTTCTTTTTAATTAGGAAAAAGTGTTGGTTGTTTTACATTGTATCCAAAGTGGGATGAAATTAATTCAAATGTAAGTACTAAATGAGAAAGATCCTAAAAAATCAAACCCATGGGAAAAACTCAAAAACAAAGAACTGTGACTCAATTGGTAGAAGACTTTCTTAAAAAGGGTCTCATAATAAAATGGACAAAATAGATAAAAAAGTACATTTAAAATAATGCAAAGATTTCTGATTATGGAAGCATAGCATAGGCATAATGCGCTGATGTACAATAGGTTAGTAAGAGGTACTACCATTTCTGAAACATAGCATATTAAAACATGTCTTTAAAAGAACAGTAAAACTTGCCAGTTCATGTGAATATGCAACTCTTAGAATATGCAACTGGATTGGTATTAAACAAGTGAAGTAAGGGTCTTCCTCATCAATTTTTTTTCTTCCCACATTTTTATTGGTGTTTTGTAGTTGTACTTAATGGTGGGATTTGTTGTTACATATTCATTCATGCACACAATGTAATGCAATATTTTGGCCAATATCAATCTCCAGTGTTTCCTCTTTCCCTTTCCTCTTTCCACTCCTATATTTTACTGATTTCCATTCTATTTTATGAGACTTCCTACCTTTCTTTTCCTTTTGACTCTCTAGCTTCCACATAGAAGAGACAATATATGACCCTTGACCTTCTGAGTTTGTCTTATTTCACTTAACATAATGTTCTAAAGTTCCATTCATTTTCCTGCAAAGGACATAATTTCACTTTTCTTTATGACTAAATAAAATTTAATTGTGTACATTTACCACATTTTATTTAGCAGTTCATTCATTGATGGACACCTATGCTGGTGCCATTGTTTGACTAGTATGAATTCTGCTGCTATAAACAACAGTAGGCATGTAGATACTATGGTATGCTAGTTTTAATTCCTTAGGATAAATAACAAGGAGTGGCATAGCTTGGTCATATACTGGTTGCATGCCCAGTCTTTTGAGGAATTGATTTCCATAGTGGTTTTATTAATTTAAAATCCCACTAACAGGGTAAAAATGTTTCTTTCCAGCTTTTTTTATTACTGTTTTTATTCTTGACATCTGTCATTCTTTTTTTTATTAAGTAATTTAGTTGTTGTACAATCAAAAATACTTCCAATGAAACAATATTCTTAAAATTAGATTTACCCCCTAGAGCCCACCCTCATTTCCCACCCTTCCTCCTCTCCCTGATCCCCTCCCCCGTCCTTCCCAACATTTTTATGAGTGCCCTAGGTTGTGTGTTGCTGCATTTTTGCTGGGTTTAATACATGAGAGTTGACCACCTTTCACTCTGGCCAGGGTCTAGCACCAGCCTCCACAGATTAGTGAAGACGTTTGACCCTTGACTTTCTGGGTTAGGCTAACTTCACTCAACATGATTTCTTCCATCACCATCAATTTACCTTCAAAGTCTTCAATATCATTGTTTCTAATTGCTGAGTAGAACTCCATGGTATATATATACCACAGTTTTTAGATCCATTCACCCAGTGAGAGGCATCTGGGTTGTTCCCATAATTAAATATTATAATAGTTTTTATTTGTTTGACATAGTCTTACATATTAGAGGGAATTATTGTTACGTAATTATGCATACATGGATTTTGCAAAGTTAGTTAAGGCTGATCCTAGTCCAGGATCTCCCCTCTTCATCCACTCCCTGCTCTCGTGTCTTCTCTGCATTACCCTCATGTTATAGATAGAAATAAGCATATACATGTGTATTAATTTTGAAATTTCTGATTTTTCTCTGCCTGCCTGTGTATATTTGGGCTTCTTGTGAGAGTTCCCAATTGCATTGATAACCACCTTAATCTCTCCCTCACATCCCTGCCTCCCTCTCTTCTCCCCCTACCTTCAAAGCTATGGTTCCCCCAGCTTATATTAAATTTAACCTATGTTGAGATTATTATTTAAGGTTAGCTAACTTTCATCCTGTCTCAGATTTTACTTTACTTTCCACATATGAGAGAAAACATTAATTCCTTAAGTCTCAATTTGAGATATTTCACTCAGCATAATTTTTTCCCTCTCCATCTATTTGGCTGTAAATGCCATGACATTATTCTAATAGCAGAGTAGAACTCCATTGTGTATGTATGTATGTGTGTGTGTATGTGTGTGTGTGTGTGTGTGTGTGTGTCTGTGTGTGTATCTCACAGTTTTTTAATCCACTCATCCAACAAGGGGCATTTGGTTTGGTTTCATAGTTTAGCTATTGTAAATTGAGCTGCTACAAACATTGATAAAGCTGTCTCTGTAGTATGTCAATTCATAATTCTGAAATGAATGGAATACATGATAGCAGTGAAATACCACATCAAAAGATAACAAGTTGCATTTTCATAAATGTAAAAACCGATAAGCATGCCAGAGTTAAGAACTTTCCACCTCTGGCAGGTGAACTAACCTGGCCTATTCTATATAACAACAGCAGAATATTAATTAAATATTCTGCAACTACTGACACCACATTCCCAGTCCAAGTTTTATATAAATGACAAGCTCTCAACATATCTCTGCCTAAAGAGATGCTGGAGGCACACTAGCACAGCAAAACACCAAGTAGTTTCAATAATCTGTTCCCCACAGACAATCAAAATAGAGTTAGTAAATGCACAAAAGGAATAAATGCTATTCAATATTTAGAAGAAATGTGCAAATCTAATGTAAATGAAAACAGGTAAAGAATAAAATATGTTTAAAGCAAAGTAATCCAATTGAGAAGTATGTTTCAATATATATTGTAAATATAAAACTCTTAAAAAAGTGAAACCATATGTTTGATATGTAGAGTAGAAGGATACATATCACTTTAGACTTACTAGAGTGTGTGCCTAAGAAAGTAGTACAGAAAGGAATCAGATGAAGGAGAAAGAAAATAAATTAAAGAGAAATGAAACAAAATGTAAGTAGGAAAAACACAGAAATAGAGCAGTGTCCAGACTTGTACTCTGGATGAGAGGGTGCCAGGTTAGAAGAGCATGACTAATTTGCATCTGTGGTCCTAAAGTAAAGAAGCAACTAAATTGCCTCCGAATCAAGTTGAAAGTTTTTTTCCCAATAAAATCTCAAATATTATTTTTCAAAATAAAAATTAAGATGTGTTTATACAAATAAGTTGAATATTTGAGCATAAATATATATAATAATGTATAAAATATAAAAATGATGTTATAGTTAATTATAAGAAATGCTATGTGCCATACCTACAAAGTACATAAATATATTAAAATTATGCACTACTGATAGACAGATAGGCTAAACAACAAAATTAATAGAATATATAGCAAGAGAACTATTTTCTTAGTGTACATTTAAAATAAAAGATGAAGGTGTCAAATTCAATTAATGATATTAAAAAAAAGACAATCAATTTGGAAGTAAAGTGAGAATACGACATTTATCACATAAGAAACAAAGATCCCAAAATACTTATACAATAAATGTAAAAATACCAAAATAATTAAAATTTGGGAGTTTTCTTGATATTGGTTCATGCCATCAGCAAGCCAACATAAGTGGATTTCTTCTTTTCCTGCTTGTATCTCTTTAATTTCCTTTTCTTGCTTGATTGCTATGGCTAGAGTTTAAACCATGTTGATTAGGAGTGGTGAGAATGGATATCTTGTCTTGTTATGAGTTTAGAGGAAATTATTTCAGTTTTTCTCCATTCCATATGATGTTGGCATTTGGTTTATTATAGTTGTCCTTTACAAAGTTTAGATAATTTCCTTCTATCCTTAGATTCTCCACTGCTTTAGTATGAGTGGATACTGGATTTTATGACATGATTACCATGTGAATCTTGGTAATGTGAAATACATTCATTGTATTGAATATTTTTACCCAATCTTGTAACCCTGCAATGAAACCCACTTGATCATGGTGTACTACCTCCTTAATGTGCTTTTGAATGTGATTTTCCAGTATTTCATTAATGATTTTGCATCTATGTTCACCAACAATGTTGGTCTAAAGTTTTCTTTCTTTGATGTGTCTGTATCTGGTTTGTTATCAGTGTGATACTGGCTTCATAGAATGAATTTGACAATGTCTGCTCCCTTTGTATTTCATGGAACAATTTGAGGAAAATTGGGATTAACTCTTTAAAACTTTTTAGAATGTGTGTGAGCCATCTGGTCCTTGGCTTATTTTGTTGGAAGGCTCTTTAATTGCTGCTTCAGTCTCATTACTTGATATTGTTCTGTTTGTTTTCTATATTCTCATGGTTCAATTTAGATAGATATGTATGTCTAGAAATTTGACAAAGTTTTCTGGATTTTCCAGTTTATTGGAGTAAAATTTTGCAAAATAGTTTATAGTGATCATCTGGATTTCAAAAGAATCTGTGGTGATATCTCTTTTATTTTATTTTCTCTAATTTTGTTGATTTGAGTCTTCTCAGTACTTTTGGTTAGTTTGGCTAAGGGCTTTTCACTCTTGTTATATTGTCAAAGAGTCAACTTTTTGTTACTGATCCTTTATACTTTTTAATTCTCAATTTCATTGATTTTAGCTTTGATCTTAATTACTTCCTGTTTCTTCTTGTGATTTTGGAATTAGTTTGTTCTTTTTTATCTCAGGCCTTGAATTATAACATTAAATCATTTTTTTGAGATGATTTATTTATTTTATTTATCATAGGACCTCTAAATTACAAACTGTGCTCTTAGAAATGCCTTCAAACTGTCTGATACATTTTGTTCTTTGACTTGGTCTATGTGTATTCTCATTTGGTACTAAGTTTCTTTAATTTCTCTTCTCATTTCTTCTACAAAATTTCCTCATTCAAAAGTGTACAATTTAATCTCCCAGTGTTAAAATGATTTCTCTTTTGGATATTGTTGATTTTAAATTTTATGCCATTATGATCTGATAGAATATAAGCAATTATGTTTATTTTATTGTATTTGCTAGGACTTCCTTTTTCCCTAAAATATAATGTATTTTAGAGAAATTTCCATGTGCCAATAAGAATAAAGTGAATTTGTTTCTGATGACATGATACTATATATTTAGAAGAACCAAAAGAGTCCACCAGAAGAGAATTAGCATTGATAAAAAAAATCTAGCAAAGTAGCAGGATACAGTATCAATATTCATAAATTAATTGCTTACTGTACTCTAATAATGAGTCTGCTAAGAAATAAATCAGAAAAACTATCCCATTCATAATAATCTCAAAAAACTTGGGAATTAATTTAATCTAGAAGTTGAAAGACATCTATATTGTAAACTATATAGAACACTGAAAAAATTGAAGGAGATATTAGAACATGGGAAGATCTAGTATGTTCTTAGATAGATAGATTTAATATTGACAAAAGGCCATACTACCAAAAGTGACATACAGTTTCAATGCAATCCATATTAAAATACTAAAGACATTCATCACAGAACAAAACAAAAAAGTCCTAAAATTTATTCGTAAGAATAGAAGACACAGAATAGCCAGGACAATTCTGATCAAGAAGAGTGATGCAGGAGATACCACAATAAAGTATCTTAAATTATACTATGGAGCTATCGTAACAAAAACACTATGATATTGGTATCAAAACAGACACGACGTCCAATGGAATAGAAGACAAGACAAATCCTCATGGGCACAGTCATCTGATAACTGAAAAAGATGCCAAAATTATATTTTGGAAACAAACCTTTTGGTATATATATATATATATATATATATATATATATATATATATATATATATATCTAATCCTGCACAAAAGTCAGATAAAAAAATGGATCAAAGACTTAGTAATAAGATTTGATCTGCTGTAAGAAAATGTGAGCTCCATGCTCCAACTTATTGTCACAGGCTCCAACTTTGTTAACAAGTCCCCCAAAGTTCAAGAAATAAAATGAAGAATCAATATGTTGGGTGGTATCAAATTTAAAAGGTTCTATGTAGAAAAGGGAGCAATTAAAAACATAAAGAAAGAGTCTACAGAATGAGAGAAAATCTTTGCCACCTATGAAATAATATTGCTTTCTTAGTGATCAGTCAAAATTATATATCATAATTTGATTGATATCTGGCCTTATACCTATCTGTTCTTTCCTTATTTTTTTTTGTTTGTTTGTTTAAGAGAGAAGGACAGTGAGAGAGAAAGAGAGACAGACAGAATCAATTTTTTATTGAGTTTTTCACATGGTTTTCATTGCTCTGACACTTAGATGTATTCGTGGGTGCTGGAGTTTGAACCCGTGTACTCGTACATGCCAGGTTGTAATATCTGAGCTACCACTCCAGCTCTCCTCATTTCTTTTTAAATATTTGTCAGTGGTTTCATAGCTAATTCTTTTGTATAGGCCAATGCTCACTCCCTCAAGATAAATTTCTATATGTGGATTTGCTGGATTAATACTCAAAGATTGTTGATATAAGCTTCCAAATTTTATTCCTATCAGCACTGTGTAAATTTGTCCATCCCCAAGACCTTAGGAACTAAGAATGTTTATAAACACAGGAAAACAGGAGCCTTGGGTACCACGACATCACCATGCTAAACTTTTTTTTCCCTCCATTGTTTTCAGTTCCTTCTCAGTGGTCATGAGGAATCCATGGGAATTGGAGTAGAAGTAGAAATATATAGCTGTTTTGTTTCGGAAATGTTCACCAATTGTTGATTTATTTTACAAAGTAACCTCACCCCCTGGTAGAAAAATATTTGAAGAAAACAGTTTCTTTCATGCTATTTTTTAAATACTTAGAGCTCTATGATTTATTCTTTGGTATTGAATTTTCTCATAATACACCACACTTTTAAATTTATTTTGGGTAAAACACAACCAAACTACACAGATTTTATATGATACCAAAGATGCCTAGTCAGCAAAACGTGTATTATATTAGTTCAGAGTAGCTTGAGGGCTTTGGATGAGTTTATTCATTTTGTAAATGAAATTCTGAAAAGAAAACCACTATCACTTCAAGAGGGACAAACCTTCCTAAAAGGTATGGAATTTAGGTTTCCCAGTTTTAAATAAAGATCCAATATATTACTTAAATCTTAAATGCCTTTTTCAGGTTTTATAAGGAAATTAAAAACAAAAGAAAAATGGGTATATTGGAGCTATTTTAGAAAATAATAAAACATGAACAGTTCAACTGACTTATAAAAATATTGGAAGTCATCTCTGTCACCCTTACAGCCTGAAAAATATGGAAAAGAAAAATCAATGAATTTTTGTGCGAACTTCTAATGACTGTTGTCACAGAACAAACCATCAAACCCAAATCTTGAGGAACAAGTGAATCTGCAGGATCCCAGCTGAGATCAGTTAACCTACATGAGAAGCCTGGAGAAGCTAAGATGAAAAGAACACTGAAATGGTGTGGACAAGTGGCTGGAGGCTGAGCCTGGGTTAGCTTCTGGGATACTCCTGTGGGCTGAGTGTCTCCCTCAATTCCATTGACTTCATTTCTAGGAACACCACCACATTATCATGGTGAAGAGCAAAGAAAGATAGGCTTTGTGGGAATGACAAGGTTAGGAAAGAGTAATATTGTAAAATATTCTTAGGGTGTTATGTACAATAAACAATTACTAGGAGAAAAGACTTTATCAGAACCTTATATCTCAAAGAAAAGAAGGGCATCTCTCTAATTTCAGCCCTGTTTAGCCTTCCTTTCTCACCAAATGCAGGGAAGAGTAGAAAGCTATAAAACAGTTGTTAAAGCTACAGCCCAAGGAAAAAGAGAATTCTTTACCTAAGTTTGTAAGAACACAGCCCTACTCATAGCACCCAAGAGAGCAATTAACCTGTTTTTTTACTAGACAGTTCATGTACTACTTTCAACAAATAATTACAAGGTATTTTACTAGGCAAATGAATTCTCAGAACCAGACTCTGAATGGCATAGATTGTCATCTGAAAGGGATGTAAATTAATTGATTAATATGTTAGTGGTTCTTATGGAATAAAGTAGATAAAATGAGAAATTAGTAATGTTAGTATGAGAGGCAAAACTCTCCTAATGAATAAAAAGAAAAAGAAGAAATAAAAACAATTACAATTGAAATGAAACATGTCCTGGATGTGCTTCTCAGTAGAATGGACACAGCTGAAGAAAAAATTAGTAAGCTTGAAAATAAGCCAATAGAAACATTCAAGCTAAAATAAAAAAGTGAGAAACAACATCCAAGAAGTGTGATATGATGCCATTTCAAAAGGTGAAGTATGCCTATAATTGAAATAGCAAAAAGAAAGCAGAATGGAGTGGAAGAAGTATTTGAAGTAATAATATCTAATTTAAAAAAAAATTAATGGGCAGCAAATTACATGCTTAGGAGACTCAGAAAACAGCAAAATAAATACCAACAAATATACTTATTTGTTTTAACTATGGAAAACACAAAGGCAAAGCATAGATGAATTCTGAGAGAAGTTGGGGAGGACAGATGTCATCTAGGTAAACAAATAAGTATGATAGTTGATTTCCTCTTTGAAACTATGTAAGTCGGAAGAGTGGTGAGTGCAAAGTTAAAGTGAAGGTAAAAAGAACTAACTCATAATTTTGTCTCTACCAAAATTTCTGCAGACTTCCCTGCAGAAATTGTTAAAAGATCTCTAAACAAAAAATTCTTTGATTAAAAACCCAGGTCTACAAAGAGAAAACAATAGCATCAGCAAAGGAATAAATGAAGGTAAACTTTTATTAATCTCAATTGACCTATACTACATTATTATATAGCGCAATAATATTAGAAATGCAGTGAGTATCTGTAGCATATGGGGAACTGAAATGAGTAACAGCAATGCCATCAGAGATAAGAAAAAATCAGAAATCTTCTAGGAAACCTGCTTCAGTAAGCTAAGCTTTGAGGAACAATTCCAAGAACACAAATAACAGAACTGGCCTACAACGGGAGCTTCCATGATAAAGAAGTCAGGGCAATTCTGCTATGCAGGTTGGCTGTACCACCAAACCATGGGTGTAAATCCAAGTCATATCAAAGATATACCACAGCCTCAAAACCCAATAAGTTAGTCAGATGCAGCATTAGGAAAAACACAAGCTGTCAGGACCCTGCATGTAAGCAGCAGTACAGCCTTGAATCCAAACTATGTTCTGCCTTTCACTGGTAAATCTGCTCAGCAGAAGGTGGGCCACAAGCAAACAAGAATCTCAAAGGAATATTGGAATATTATTTTGAGCTTTCAAGGTTTAGTAAAGCATGTTACAAAGAGTTTGAAAAGTCAAACCTTGATTAGTCAATATTCATACCATCCTTTTTTCCTTATTTGAGCTTTCGAATAATATCCTCCTTTCAAATAAAATGCATTATCAATCACATAACCAAAGCATGCCTCATTAGTGAGTATATTTGTCTCTGGGAGATACTCAACTCATCTCACTTTCTGCATAATTCTATCTTATTTTGTAAGCATAGACTGAATCAACATGTCAACTGGCACACATACCATATATAAAAAGTAGAAGTATGAGAGAGAAAATAATTAAAACATGATTATCAAACAGAGATATGAAATGAAGATGAGGTCATTGAAAATGCTTACTTCCAATTTGTTAAAATGATTATTGTGCTTAACCCAGAGAACCAAGGGTCGATGTCTCCACTCATCTGTGGAGGCTGGAACTAGATCCTGGCCATCGAGAGAGGTCATCTAGTATCATGTGTTAAATCCAGATAAGGTGTAATATTATACAACATAATACTTTTTAGAGATATTGTGGGAAGGAGAAGGGAGGGATAAGGGTGGGTAATTGGGGAGGCACTCCTGGGGGTAATTCTAATATCCAGAATATATACACATTTTATATTATTTTGTTAAAAAAAAAAGATTATTGTGCTTCTTGAAAAAAAATGTTTGTTCCCCTGCATACAGAGAATGTTAAACCAATAGAACCTAAAGATATTGGGTCACATGGAAGAATTTGGAATATTTGCCACTGATTGTAATAGCTAGACCACCACTTCCACCTCCATGCTTTGATTACTATACCAACTCTTACACTTAAACTCATAAAGGTTTGCTTCCATTGTATACTATACTCAAGGTACTTTTTTCTCTAGTACTGAGGTTTGAACCCAGGGTTTCTGCCACTGACTTTCATCTGTAGCACTTTTAATATTATATTTTAAAATAAATTCTTGAAGTTGCCTAGGCTGTCCTAGAACTTGTGGCCTGCCTATCGCAGTCTCCTGAGTAGACAGGATAACAGGTATGTACCACTCTACCTGGCTATACGCAAGACAGTCAAGGCCATTCTAAAAGGACAGCCATTTATTTATTTGTTTATTCATTTATTTTTAAAGAGAGAGGGACAGTGAAAGAGAGAGAAAGAGACAGATAGAATCAATTTTATTTAGTTTTTCATGTATTTCGTTGCTCTGACACTTAGCTGTGTACGTGGTGCTAGGGTTCGAACCCATGTCCTGGTGCATGCCAAGCAAGCACTGTAACTCCTGAGCCACCACTGCAGTCCCAGGACAGCCATTTATGAGTGGATATATGATGTTATGGTTTAGATAAAATAGAGCCAAAAATGACATGATGAGTTTAAAGTCTATTAAGAAAATCCAGACAAGAATAAAAAAATCTAGACAAGAGTGAAGACATAGCATGAGAAATGGCAGTGATTTATATGAGTAGGTACATACATATGGGAAAGATTTCCCAGAGTTAAAAGAAGTATTTGTGAAAGAATTTCAGTTGTGCAGGACAAATAGTTTACTATTGCACTAAGCAAGTATAATTTCACATATACCTCATAAAATAGAACATTTTAAAGTAATTTTTAAGCAGTTATGTAATTAAAATTGTTTATATGAGAACCTGCCACAGTTTGTGTTACCAAATATAGATGGCAATGTTAAATTTATTAATTTCCTGACCTTTCTATGTTTTGTTAATGATCAAACACTTTTTGTAGTGACAATAAAAACATTTTTTTATTTTCAGCAATAGATTTTTCGAAACTAGATTGTATATTTCTTCTCAAATTTTACCTTTAATTTTATTATAATTTATTAAAGACAGTTTTTCTCAAAGTAAGTGATATGCTACACCAAATATTCATGATATAGCTATTCAAAAAGGTTAACACCAATTTTTATCTAATTTAATTAATAGAGAAACTATTTTGAAATAAATTATGTTTTTCTTATGTTAAAAATTTGAGGAACTACCAGTTTCATCTTCATATAAATCCATTTGTCTATTACAACCATATTTCAAATGTATGAATATCATACAATTTGCACCTATACATCTTGAGTAATTTTGGTGATAATCTTCATCACAATTTATGTGGATTGATAAGTATGTTGGACTCAATATTGGTTTTGTACTTGAAATAAACCACTAAATTTTTGTATTTAAAAAGAATCTGATTTGTCACATCAATGAAGGCCATTTTAAGGGCTCATTAGTTATATGTGATAACTAGTGAAATTTTACACAATATGGAGGATAAATCAAAGTAAATAATAATCATGGGAATTTGAGTAACAAAATGTTCACATTGTGAATCAAAGTATTAAAATGGATTTTAAAATTTTATTTATGAAAGCAAAAAAGGAACATATGAAATATTCAATAATAATTTTGGAAGCATTGATGAAGTAATCTAAAAATTCTCAAGGTACTTCTAGAAATTACTTCTAAGCGGAAGAAAAAAAATTTTGGAACAAAACTTTGTTTTATAATTATTAGATTTGCATTAGCTTCATGTACGTGTAGCATTTTCAACTCTGTAGGTTTCCATCTTTACATTTTATAGGTATGTGAGGGTTGGGATTCTTCTAAAAGTAGCTCAAAGGCTTATGATCGATTAATTGAATTATACTGTAGCAGAATCATGTCCCTAAAATATGTGACATTCATTCCTTCCTTCATTATCTGTATAGATTTATTCCAAGCTCTAAGCATACATTGCTAACCAGAACAAACAATGTCCTCTGAATCATTTTTACTTAGGAGGAAATAGACTGTAAACAAGTAAATTATAACTGAGTAAAATAAGATTGAAGGATAATAAGTACTATAAGAAAAATAAATTTGGGTGATATAAAAAATAGAATGATAATTTTATAATAAAAGACATATAGACAAACCTAAGCATGTATTCTTATTTTATCAAGGTGTTTAGTACTGCAGAATGTCGCAGGGAAATAGAGTGGACACACTTCTGAGGTTACTAAACTTACTGTCTCACACCTTCCCATTCTTTTCCCACCCTGTACTCTCAAAAATGTCTACTAAGAACAATCAGAAGAATTTGCCAGATACTGAATGGCTTTCTAATCAACATCTAAATTTTTGCTGTCAAACGCATGATTAAATATTAACAATTCAAAATTTTAAAATGTAAGTATTTATTGTGGTTGTGCACATAGCAGCAAACCTCCACCACAATCCTATGTCCATCCCACAACAATCCATCCTTCTATCCCATAAAAGTCCGTTTGGTCCATATTTCCATATTCCTGTTCCTTTCCTCAGTGAACTTAATTTTAACATCTGAAAATAGATTTTCTTAGAGTGGATGTGGTTGGTGACATGTAGGAATTTTGTGAGCATCTTGGTCCAGGACAAGACTTTACTGCTCAGTTTTTCCCTAGGCTTTTTGTGAGAAAATTAAAAGTGTCTGTGCAGGACTCAGAGCATCAATGAGACAGATAGCTTGCCCTTCCTGCCCAAGGCACCCACTGTAACCATGATTCCTCTCTATGAATTCATACCTGGGAGAAATATATTTTAGACTCCCCATTTTTCCCCAAAGATAATTATAGCAAAAGTAGGAATTAAGTTATTTCCTTTGAGGCATGATGAGCAAGTTTTGATGTTTATATTATATTATTCAAAATATCATATATAAAATGGTAACTAAGTAATTAAATATTAAAGATTAAAGAAATATTCCTGTTTTAGTTATTTCTGTCACCGTGAACAAAATAGCTGACAAGAACCATTTATAGGACGTAAAATTTATTTTGAATCATGGTTTCAGAGGTTTGGTCCATGATCAATCAACTTCATAGTTCTGGGCCTAAGGTGAGGGTAGAACATCATGGCAGAAGGACGTGACAGGAAATCAGCTCAAGACATGGACCCTAGAAAGAACAACAAGAACTCTGTTCACCAGGGACAAAATATAAACCATAAAACCACACCCCTAGTGATCTACTTCCCTCAACCACACCCTACTTGTCTATCATTACCACCTAGCTAATCCATCTAAATTCGATTAACCTGCAGATTTGATGAAAGCCCTTAAAATCTAATAATTTCACTTCGGAACCTTCTTGCATTTGTATAAAATGTGAGCTTTTGAGTGACATCTCATATCTAAATCATCACAATTCTTAAGCAAAGCATTCAAAATTTTATACAAGCAATATCCCTTACCAGTCTGAAAACGTCTGGAAGCAACCTCACATTGTTTTATTTTTCTTCATATTTCTAAGATGACATTATTATAAAAAATTATAGGAATGCACACATATCGTATGCATGCACACACCCACACATGTATTTACATTTAAAGAGATCACCATAATTAGGCACTTCTTAATCAGACAAAACCATCTTTGATCAGTAGTGTGAAGAAGGGTCAAATCATTTCAAATTCCCTGACAATTTCTATAATCTCCTTATCCCCAGCCAGATATTTTCACCTCAAAAAAATGACTGAGACATCATTTTCCACTGAGCCTATCCTGAAGTATATTTTTGTTTTGTATTATTCCTATAAAATGCTTCAAATCCAAAATATTAATAACCCCATCTGACTCTCTATATCTCGTATTTCACTTTACATACCATTCCACATCTACTACAAAAACCCTTAAATTTTGGCCTCTGTCTTTCATAATGCATCAGGATCACAATCTGCAAACTTTGTTTCTTCAATTCTATTACGTTCATGTCAAGTTATTGTGCTAATAGATATCTCCCCACTCATTAGGAAAGTGTTTGGGCAACCTTCTAAAATGGTGACATTATACTATACCATATGTCTCATACCAGTTATTCAGGTCACTGATATATGGTCTCCTTACTCTTTTATTATTTTTTCACTTTCTAGATTGTTTTAATTTCTTCTGCATACTACTTGTGAGCTTTCAGATTTACTATATCAGCCTATCCCATTCTGTGAACCTCTATGTTCTTATTCTGGCCATTATAATTTCCTCCTCTTCAACAAACAAACTAACCAGGGAATCAATCACTCCAATACAATTATCTTAATTTGTGGTAATCACAGTTTTCATATGATTTATTATTTCAGTACCTAACTTTTTATATTGAAATTCCTTTTCTTTATTATGTTTTCCTTCAGTCTTCCTCAGACTTCCATCGTTACACCATTTGCTCTTGACAAATGCTCTCAAGGTCTAATTTTCAAGTATTTTGGGCATTTCCTTCAGATTACTCTGATCTCTCCCAAGAGATTAATTTCTATGGAATCTTCAGGTGAGCATTCTGATCTTCTGAATTTCAACTAAGATCAACACATGTAATGAAAACATAGGAGATTGGAGGTAGGCCTGAGGCATTTCAGAATAGTTTCCTTCTGTGTTTCTTCCTGTCAAGTCAGGGATTTTTAAGGGCTGTCAATCTTCTAATCTAGCCACAGTCCCTTTTGAGGGGTCTTCTGGTAACTTTCAACTTTCTCCCACTTTTTGTTCTTGGTTCTTCTCTCCATCTTTTCAATATTTAATCAATGGTCTCTGAGGTATGATTCAGTCTTCAGAGGTCTTCCCTTTCTACTCCACCCTCTCTAGTAGCTAATTCATTTTCAAGCCTTTATATTTCAACTCTGTGATAGGAATTGTTGGGAACATGAGGCCCATCTGGCTTGTAAGAGAATTGGAGGTAAACAACTCTAAGGGGTCCAGCTGGCTTGTAATTAGCAAATTGCCTGACCGCATGACTAAGCTATTCGGCCACTCATTTGTTACAATTGGAGAAATGTGTTTGCACTGTGCCCCTATTGGTTGCTGTAATGGATAAATAGAGTAGCAGCTAGTCAGATAAGAGAGCAGCCAAAGGAGAAGCAGCCAAAGGAGAAGCAGTAGACAGAGAAAAGCAAGCAAGCAGCCCTGTCCTGAAGGAAGAAAGCAGAGAAGATGCATAGAACCGGAGAGATCAACAGCAGAAGAAGATGCAGGTCCCATGTTCCGGTCGCCCCCTTGTTCCCGGCTCCCCAACCCTTCCTGACTCGGCCCCTCGGAGGACGGCCCAGGTTTGCTGGGTCATTCTGCCCGCTCCTCGCTCTGGAGTGCAGCAGGGAGCGACTCCTCACCCCATCCCTGTCCTAACTCGGCCCTCGGAGGACGGCCCAGGTCTGCTGGGTCGTTCTGCCCACTCCTCGCTCAGGAACGCTGCGGGGAGCGACTCCTCTTCCCCGGTCCCTAGCCCTGTCCTGTCGGCGCCCGGTTCCCAGTGTCCTGCCGGCCCGGGGAACAGCTAAGGTCCGCCGAGGTCGTTCTGCCCGCTACCCCGCTCCAGAACCCTGCGGGAAGTGACAAGGAATCATTAAATTTTTATTTCCATTCCACACCTCTCCCTTGTATCCTGGACACTGTGTAGAATAACCAGCTCTACCTCTCCACAGGGCTGTCCCATAACATTTCAAACTTAATACTTTAGAACACCTTATTTGAATAACTTAAACTTGCTTCACCATCATCCTTTCCCATGCTAATTAATGGTAGCTGTGTACATTTAGTTTCTTAGGTCAGTTTGATCCATTCTTCTTATTTTCTTCCAAAACCCCCTTATTCATTAGATTCAACTTAAGTATTTCCCATGCTCATTCTATCTCTTGAGGCCCTGAAATATCTAGATATGCTTTGAACTTTGAATTTATCTCACCATCTATCTGGATAACTATTTCTAATGTAAGTATTGGCACTCTCTCTCTAAATTATTTACCCAAAGTAATCACTTGGTCAGGGAGACATGTGTTTACTACACTGTATAAAGAAAAGGATTTTCCCACCATAGGCCCTCTTGATGTCTATGACTTTGCTCAGTTTTCCCCATAAATCATTTACTAATCACTGATCATATCATCTATTTATTTATGCTTTTCCTGCTTTGCTCATAGTGACTGGATGTTCTACCACATTTATACTTTACACGAGTTAGAAATGATTTCTTCACATGAAATCCCTCATCTTACTCATAATAGAATGGAAACAGGCTTTCTTAAAATTAGGAACCTGAAAATTAGATTCCATATGAATGGGTCAAATGATTTTTAAAAAGCAAAGATTACAATTATATCAAATAATATCAGATCTAATATTTTCTTAAATTTTTGTATCACCATTTAACTGAATGTATTATTTAATTCATACTAATATAGTTGTTAGATATTCTAAGATACACAGAGATTTCTTAGGATTTCAATGTTTTAGGTAGCTCTTTCATCACTGTGCCCAAAAGAGCCAGACAGGAAAAATGTGGAGGAGGGAAAGTGTATTTGCCTTACAGTTTCAGAGGTTTAATCCATGGTTGACTCACTGCACAGTACAGGACCCATGGTGAGACAGAAAATCATGAGAGAAGGGTGTGGTGGAGGAAAGCAGCTCAGGGAATAGCTGTTGGAGGCAGAGAGAGGTCCACACACCAGGGAAAAAATATACACACCAAATGCATGCCCCCAGTTACCTGCCTCTGCCAGTCACACCCTATCTGCCTACAGTTACCTCCCAGGTGATTCATATCAATGGATTAATCCACTAATTGGGCTATGGCTCTCCTAATCCAATCCTTTCACTTCTGAATATTGTTCCATTGTCTTACTCACTCCAAACCATAACAACTACCTTCCACTATCATTTCAATAAAGGTACTCATGCAAAGTGAATATTTTCATCACGGTATTCCAAAAACCTATGCAATTTAAAAAAGAACACTATATTTTTAAGATGTGTTACAACAAAAATGAATTAAGCAATCTCCTGGAATAAATCCTTAGTATTTTGTCAACTCCATAAATATTCTCACTAAAATTGTAATTTTTAACTCTCCATTTGTGCAGAATGAATTATAGATTTAGAAATACCTTTCTTCAGTTGCTTCATAATGTGCATAGGCTAAATTAATTTTCCAGTTACAATTACATGTGTAGATATTTTTAATTTATAGGCCATAAATGAAATAGATAGTGATTGTACATACATTTAATGCACCAGAGTTTCCAAAATTCATTTTTTGATAAACTAAATTAGAAAGGTAGTATTAACATAATTAATAAATGATACATAAAGATATTATAAAAATGATTAGTAATTTTTAAATGTAAATAAATTATTAGATGTTAGGCTAAATTTTACTGGGACCCTTAAATATCTCTCCAGCTATACCTATTTAATTCCTTGCATGGAGTTAATTATTTATATTTCCAGTCCCTGAGAAACACCAGAATGACACCAATTCTTCCACACATTACATTTACCACTAGCCAAGTCTACTCCTGGTCTTATAAGTATTTTCTTAGCCCCTACTATTAATATTTACTCACTTTTCTGATTTGAAATGAAAAGTCTTAGATGTAGATTGTGGCCAATACACATAAACTAGAATGCTACTTTCCTGTTTTTATTTGAAAAAGAGCTCATTCTTTCACATTATATTCATTTATGTGATGTTCTGGAACAGATGAAATTAAGGTATGAACATTCAAATCAGAAAGTTGGTTTTCTCCAGTATTCAGGAATGGGGACTAACAGGATAGAGACAAAAGGAAATTTTCCAAGAGACTGGAATGTTCTAGAACATGATCTGCATGGTGGTTACTTAATGAAGTATTACAAAACTTTAACATGGGCAAATTATAATTTGATAAAAGTAGATGTCAGTTCGATAAGACAGTATGGCTCAGTGAGACAAGACAGGAAAACATTAAGACAAGAAAAGAAATATTGTTTTCTGCTTTTTCCTGGATGAGTGCAAGGTTTAAGGCAGTCTACCTTTTTTGCATAATTTGTGACATGGATGGCACCTTTAAATGCTACTTGAAGAAGTGGTTTCCATCTCAAACAGATAGCATTCTTTTTTTAAAACATCATTTGTGGGGGTGATATCAGACATTTAAAGGATTTTAAATGTTTGACACTCAAAATAGATTGTAAGAAAAAAAATGGAGGAGGTTCAAGATGGCGACTTGAAGACAGATGGCTTCCCCAGCGGCTCTGAGACTGGATGGAAAATCCCCAGTTCATTTGCAGTTTTTTGAGGTGCGTTTGGGGGAATAGCATATTGAAACCCCAGTCCTAACTTTCTCCCCTAACAGAGAGTGGGGAGAAACAAGCGTTTTTTAAAATTTTTTTCTGTCCAGGCTGGGACACAGTGAGCAGCCGCTGCCCAGGAGTGGGGGAGGAGTCAAGCAGCCTCGAACTCAGCCCCATGGACTGTGCTTTAAATATAGCGCTACTGGGGTCTTTGTTCCCCAGCTGCTGCCGCATGGCTGGCTGGCGAGTGGAGTGGTGGAGGATTCCAGCACCCTGCACTTGCCCAGAGAAGAAGCCTCGGTGCTTTAAATATAGCGCCACTGCAGACTGTGTTTACCTGAAGCTGGCACGGGGCTGCTCCGACAGCAGGTGGACCAGCAAGCAGTGTAGTGGGTCTGAACAGAGCGTGGAGAAAAAAGGGAGTTTATCCACCCCGCCAGAGAAGCAGAAGTTCAACTTTTTTTTGTTTTGGATGACATTCCAATGGAGGGAGGGGGGCGGGCCACAGGGACCAAGGCGGACAGTGGCTACAGTGGGCGGAGCTTTGAGAAACCACAGCTGCCGCTGTGGAGCTGAACTGACTCAGCGACCCCATGCTCCGTGCTCCGATCTGTGCCTTATAAAATCAGCATCAGACAGCATTGGGCGAGCGCAGTTGCAGACACCCGCTGGGCTCATACACTGCAGGGACGAGAGCTGTGCTGGGAATCGACTTGCTGAGGAGCCCAGTGAAACTCACTGCTCAGCAGGAAAGCTGGGCCGCTCTCTCTGGCTTTTTAGAGCAGTGTAGGAAAAGTGCATCAGGAAATCACCACAGGTTTCAGTCTCATCCAAGAAGAGAAGGCCTAGGTCAGCCCCAGACTGCACCCTTCTTAGGAGGTCTTCAGTTTGTGGAATAAGGGGGAGCAACTCCCTGCCCTGTCCATTCCTCCTAGCCATGAGGAGCATGGCTTTTGCCACAAGATACAGTGTATGCCTCTCCCAGCAGAGGGAGAATACAAATCAGTCAGGGTCCCTGCTCATTAAGTCCTCTGGCTGCAGCTCCCCTGAGAAGCTGGCAAACTTCAGGGCTTTCCAGAATCAATCCTCTTCATTGGAAGCTCCTCCTAGAAATCCCAGGAGTCTGAAGACACCCCAGTCCACTTTGTGAGATCACGTAAACACAGACTGAGTGACAGTCATATCAAAACCCAGAAGCAAAGTGGACTTCTCCTCCCAAAGGTCCCAGAGAAGCCCTTACCGGTTTTAGTTCCAAGGTTTCATTAAGAAACTTAACTTCATTAAGGGCCAGAGACACTCTTAATATTTCTACTTCCAAGTTTTGTCTGTTAAGATTTTTTTTTTTTTTTTGCTGCTGTTGCTTGCATGTTCTAGATGTATACCAATGCAATAACTGGAAAAGTTTACTGGTTCTCCGATATATAAAAACTCTAGC
>PVKS010024599.1:0-30890 GCA_004027875.1 Aplodontia rufa | reverse complement strand
ATTCACTGCTGGGGGAATGCAAATGGTAGCCACTTTGGAAAAAAGTTTGGTGGTTTCTTACATAACTAAACAAGCTCTTATTATACAATCCATGTTATGTCTTTTCTTAAAAATTTTTTTATTAAGAAGTTTAGTTATTGTGTGGTCGAATGCATATAAAGTAACAATATGATATGCATTTGTCATGTAATGTCTTTTTAAAAGATTTCTTTTTTTTTACTCCTGTTGGTGGCATATAAAAGCTTTCAAATTTTTAATTTTTCTGTCTTATAGAAATCTGGGAGTTCCCTGTCAAAGATCCCAAGCCAGATGGAGGAGATGAACTAAATTCTTTATTCATGTCAGATGAATAAAAATGGAATGTGCTGGTTTGTGAGGAAGTGAGTTCCCTGTCATTAAACATATTCAAGTTCAAGCTTAATGACCACTCCTTGAAATCTTTCAAAGCATTACAACATGAAATATGGAGCTACACTATCTGGGAGCTATGCTTCTGGAATAATAGCTTATGGATCTTTGATTTCTAGGAAAGACCTCTAGGCATTTTCTCCATCAAAAGTGCTGGTAATGAGTACCAGGAGGAGTGAGTGGCAGTACTTTCTGACTCAACCAAATGGAGTGTGGGGGTCAAAGCAAAATCTGCCTTTACAGAGAGTCCTTCCCATGACATGAGTCCCGTGCTAAGCATATTATACAGAAAGTCTCATTAGATCCTCACACCTGACTCAAAAGAGGGTCTAATTCCTCAGATTTCTCAGATAAGGAACTTGAAGCACAGAGGTTTAATTACTTACCTGTGGTCCCCAGATGGAAAGTGATGGAGTTCAAGATTCTAACCCAAGTCTGTTGTGCTCCAAATGAGACCACTTATCCCTTCCCCTTTCTAGCTCCCCTTGGTGAACTAGAATGGGCTTCTTTGGGTGGCAAATGACAGAAACACGGAACAGAATTAGGCAACAGGGGACATTCAATGGAAGGATACTGCTTGAGCACGTAGGGCAACTAAACCTGAAGGAAGTAGCAGAGTAGTTGAGTCTCAGAGCACAGAAAGCCACACCCATTTGGGGTTCTTTCTGTCTCCCCACCTGTTTTCCTGTGTGTGTTGGTAGAATTCTTCCCTCATGCTGCAGATCAATTTTATCCATGTGGCAGAAAGTATGGACACTGATCATTCCCAAGATTTCTTACTTAGCTCTGTAGCTGCTGTGGGTGTGGGTTTAGGAGAGAGTGTGCAAAGAGAAGCAGAGACTGAATCACTTAGTCCCAAACTAAAGAATCTCAAAGACGGGAGGAATTGATTGGTTCAGCTTGGTCAGATGTGCCAGGTTAACCAGGACTTGGTGGGGTGAGGTAGGGTGGGATCCCTGAAAGACTGGGATCACACAGAGAAAATAGGGGTGCAAAGAAGGAATACTGGTGCTGGTCAGCAAGCTACACTGGCCATTGTCTCTCTCAGGTGGAGGTCATTCCAATGGGTGTGGGGCAGCAGGGAACCACACAACTTATCTATCTGCAAAGCAGATACCTGACTTCCACCTCCGGACTTCATGAAGTTCCCCTTCACCCTAGACCGAGTGGGAAGCTGTTCTTCCTAGATGTGTCTCAGGCCAGATTCTCTAGAAAATAGAACCTTGGGCAAAAATGAAGGTAGGTGTTTCACTGACATGGTGCAAACCCACAGCAGCAAGGATGAGATGCAAGGTTAACGAGGCAAAGGAGGAGTGAAGTAATTCTGAGTGGTGTTTCCTCAGTGACTATTATTTCACTAACACCCACAAAGGCACCCAGCAGGTCCCTGACCAAGACCTCTCAGCTTAGCATGTGGAGCTCCACAGGATGAGCGGCAAGGACAGACTGTCGTGAGGTATAAGCCATGAGAGAGGAAGGGAAGGGAATGCACGTGCCCAGCTCCCTCTCAACTCCTATTTCCCAGTGGTCAGATTTTTCCTCACGGGTTGTAGACTCCTCTTCACTTCAGGATTATATCACCTTGTCCTGTAGGCAGCCTCGTGGGTCAGCTCCCACACTATGCTGGAGAATGTTTCATCCTAGCAGAGAAGAGGTAGAAGAAACCAGAAACTCTGGTCATGTGGCTTAGAGGGGCCCATGCTCCTAGGTCTTGTACCTGGTCTGCCCCACATGGCAGAGTTGCCTGGGCCGAGTGAGGCACAGCAGCAGCCTCGGCAGAGTGAACGTCAGAGGGGTACAGGAGGTCAAGGGCCTTTGAGAAGGGTCATCATGTTTGTGTCTGCTGTGCTGTGGCTCTTCAGCATGTCACCAAATCTCTCTGAGCCTCAGTGTCCTCAACTGTGAAATGAGGCTGATCATGCCTACCCATCTCCCGTGTTAGAAACAGTATTGGTTCCAACTATTGTGCTGCCTGGCATCTGTCAGGCATGCAGAGCAGAGCAACCATGCCAGGGTCCGGAAAGGCTCAGTTGTGGAGATACTGGCATAGCCGCAAGAACATTAAGTTTGAAAGAGTAGAGGTGTTGAGCTGGAGTGTCAGATAGTGTGGTTGGTCTAAGAGGCAGAAGAAAAGAAAGAGAAAACAGCACACAGGAAACAAATGCATCGAATGTCTCCCCATTGCTCTCTGCATGAGAGCCTCCTGCTCAAAAACCATTAAGGATTTCAAGATGCCACCATCGAGTACTAAACCAAGCCTTTCTCGGCACAGGGCCATATAGGACTGATTGATGCCCACAGGGGTTGCCCTGTGCCAGCATTTACATGTTGCTGGAGTGAAGAACAGGGGCCAGAGCTTGAGTACTCTTTCTGCCTAGCAATCTCTCTCCCTACTGATACTCAGCTTACTTGGGTCTTAGATATATCCAAGGAGGGGGAGAGATTTTGGGGCTGATTGAAAATTCCTCTACCTGCGCCCTGAGTGGTGTCATCTGTAAGTCAAAGTATAATATCACAGTTAAGTGCAAATATAGAACATATATGTATATATAAATGTTTTCTGTTGATGCGATTCTAGTAGTTACAGCAGTGTTGCCATGGTGATTGGCAGGGCCAGCTGTTGTTTCATTTTCCCCAAAGAACTGTATGGTAATGATGGTCCCCTGGAGAGTTCTCCTGGGGCAAAGAATGATATTAAAAATCTGCAAATCAATGAACAGGTAGGGTGTGCCAACCTCATCCTCATTTGTCGTAATTAACAGGATTTTTCAGGATATTGTTGAGAAGGAGCTAATTTTCTGGAAGGTGGATTGCTTTGGGAGCCTGGGTTTGAATCCTCACTCTGTAACTAAATAGCTGTGTCACTTAATTCCTTAGAGCCTGTTTCCTCATTTAGAAAATGGGTATCATTATATCAAACTTGTGGGAGCATTCACAGTAAAGTGCATGAAACCCTCAGCTCAATTTCTGGAACACTGCAGATGGGTACCACATGGCTGTGCTGATGAGGATAGTAACAGAATCATCATCATCTTCATCATCAAGCTTACATGTAGTGAGGGCTTCCACCTAGGAGTCCTTATGTGTATTTTATTATCTCATTTAATCTTTATAACAACCCTATCAGTGAATGAATTGTTGTCCTTATCTTACAAATCAGAGCACGGAGAGGTGAAAAGACTTGCCTAAGGTCACTCAGCTAGTAAAGGGCAATGTCAGGATTCAAACTCAGATACTCTTTACTCCAAAGCACAACTCTCAATCATTACACCCAATACCCATGGGAGAAGGGTTGATAATGACATGAAGCCTGACTTAAGGACATGCAATCTTCCTGACTTTCAGCTGGCTCTAGAAGATTGTTCCTTGATGAAATAAGGAATGCATTTCTCTTTGTAGCAAAGGCAATGTGAGGGTAGGTTGGGGAGGAAGGTGTTTTACTAAGCACACAGCTGGTGGAGCTGCTCCAGGGACCAACCTTGCCCGGCCTCCAGGGTTCAGAGATCTCTTTCTAAGCCTGTCCTGCTGATTCCTCTGGAGTTGGAGCAACTCCTCCTCTGGTCTGATCCGAGGGTTGAGAACAGGGTGAGGAAGCAAGGGGTGACTCATTGACTACTCACTCCTGTGGTCCTTCCTCCCCAGAGCTTTGGGGGAGGCTGACCCTTTACCTCTCCTGGACTAAATAAAAACACATTAGTTTACAACACAAAGCCAAACCCTAGCACGGCTCTCTGTCTGGTCCCTCAAATATGGCAGGCGCCGTCTCTCTCCAGGGCCTTTGCACAGGTTGCCCTCATTTCCTGGGCAGGTTTTCCCAGCCCTCACTCCCAGTCTGGAGGAGTCTCATTGTTGGGCAAGTTCCTCATCATCCTTGCTATCTTAGCATAAATGTTCCTTCCTGAGGGAGGCCTTCTCTGACCACCCTACCCCAGGCTTGGTTAAATCCCCTGTTAACTCCTACAGCCACCTGTCTGCCTTTTGTATCACTTGTCAGAATTTTAATTAAATGATTATGAATAAAATGATTTGTTAAGATCTGAGTCAATTAATGTTTTATTCACTACTGAACCTCCAAATGCCTATAACAATGGCTGGCTGGCTGAATTTGTTGAATAAATGAACAAATGAATAAGACCTCCAAAGTCCAGTCCCCTCACTAGGGGAATGGCTGGAGCCCTTCACAACTTTCCCAATATTTGGAAGGTTCAGGAAGGAAGGGAACATGGCAAAATTACTAAGTTTCTACAACATTTCAGGACCTGTGTTTCTCACTGAGTCCTCAAAAACCCAGCAATAAAGGAAAATTAGCTTCATTTAATAAATAAGGAAGCAAAAAGAGAGATAGGACAGATATTAGGACAGGTCTGTCCTTTGTTCTGGACCTCAGCAGGATAGAAGGGGTGACTGAGGCCTCTCACAGCCTCTTTCACGTCAGACATTATCCACTGAGATTTGGGCTCGCATTGTTGATTTGTGTGCATGTATGTGTACACAAGTGCCCAAAATCATCTTGGACAAGAACTTTGTCATTTTGTCATTAGCATGAGTTCTGGGACTTCCAATGTTCAGACAAGGCATCTGCCCTTGAATAATTACATCACCTCAAGTTTGGGCAGGTGTATCTGTGTCCTGGGTCCCAGGGGAGGATGGAATGTCTTGCTCAGCTTTTACACCACTGCTCAGAAAGGATTAGGATGGGATTAGATGCAAATGCATTTGAGATTTGGCTGAATGGGGCTGTATTCCCAGCGCTCATGGTTGGGATATTTATTCAACTCAGTATCACTGGATGCTTTTCTTAGGCGAAAGCAAGAGCTGTGACAAATGATAATGCAATCAGCAGAAGCAGGAGAGATGAGAAGATAATCGGTGGCCCCACCTCCTCTCTGCTGGTGCTTTAGACTTCATCAGTTTCCCACCCCACCCCCACCCCTGAAAGCCTAGGAATCACTCCCCTAAAACTCCAAGAAGAAAATAGAATTTTATTCTGATTCACTGGACTGTCGAGCCCCTGGTATTTGCTAGAATTGTTTTAATCTTGCCCCAAACATTCAGCTACAAAGAAGTCTTACAAGCTGAATCTTACAGCCAGCAACTCACCCCAGAGAATGTGTCCGGAGGTCTTTTCTCATTCCCGGGGCCCCTGTGCATACACATTTTTCAGGAGGAACTATCAAATGGCTACAATTCTTTAACTTTTCGGGAGGAATTAAACCCAGGGCATTGCCCATGCTAGGCAAACACTTTACCTCTGAGATACATTCCCAGTGCTCCATTCTTTAACTTTTGTAGGTGCAAAGAGATTGTTAGACAGTACTAGAAAACCAGAGACTCTTTTGCAAGTTGGAAAAATATCAGAAGAATGTTTGCAATAGAAAAGAGGAATCAATGGGCTGGAGCTGTGGCTCAGCGATCTTGGTGCTTGCCCAGCATGCACGAGTATGCGAGTTCAAACCTCAGCACCATGTACAACTAAGTCTCTAAGCAATGAAGGCCACATGAAAAACTAAATAAAATTGTTTCTCTCTCTCTCACTGTCCCTCTCTCTTTAAAAAAAAAAAAAAAGAAATCAAGATGGGCATTCGGGGGAGAAATTATAGAAAAATGCTCAGGAGTCATTGTTGTATCTGTGAGGGTACCAGGAGAATCTTTTTAGGAGATAATGGTAACAAATCTATAGCTTGACATTCCAATCACTATTTTAAGCACATTATGTGCAGGAGCTCAACACCCCTGGCAGTCGCAGAATGAGTTTGGTCCTATTCTTATGCCTGTTTTAAACATGAGGACACTGAGGCACAGAGAGGCAATGGTGCCTAGTCTGAAAGCTAGGCAGGACCTGTTCTGTTCACGATGCACTGTACCCCTCTCCAATAGCAACCGGTGACTGTAGTCATGATAGTATTAATCACAGTGCTTGCAATTTATTGCTTTCCGTCTGCCGGGTCCCGAGCTGAGCCCTTGTCTCAGGTAATCCTAGCACACGTGTCACGAGGTTGAAATTGTTTTATCCCAAATTGTACAGGTGAGGAAACAAGGGGAGAGCAGGCTATTTAGGCTGTCAGAGGTGACAAAAACAGAGGTAACCTTTTACTCAGAACTGTCCCTGCCCAGAGTTCCAGAGTTTACTTGTCGTGGCATGAGAATTGTGGGTTGTGGCAGATCAGCACTTTTTGGGTGGCCTTTTGTCTAGCCCAGGCTGATGGGTTTTTTTTTTTTTTCTTTTTCAACTAGCAACTCTGGGAGGTGGTCAACCCTTCTCTTCTGGGTTCTCATGGTGGCATCTCTTGAACTATGGTTGACAGTTAAGTAACAGGCATACACACACACACACACACACACACAAACACAAAACCACTAAGGAAGAGAACTGAGGAGGAAGGGGAGGGCTTGGAGTTGGCACTTTTATTTAGAAACTCAAAAGGGGCTGGTATTATCTGACTTTTGGTCACCCACAGCTTTGTGCTGACAGTGGGATTCGCACACCCTGTCTTGTTTGATCCTTGTGCAAGGCTGGCAGCTAGACATTGTGTGTTGATTGACTTGTGGCTAAGGAACAAGCTCCAGGTTCCATAGTCTAAGAGACTCATTGTCATACAGCCAGGGCACAGCAAAGCCTGTCCTTACCTCCAGGTAAGCAGGCTTTGTTGGTCTTATGATAGAGAGAACAGTCAGCAGACCCAAGGAAAAACAGAGGTTCAGACCAGCCTTCTCATCCAGCCGCGGGGTGCCCAGTCTGCACCATGGTCTATGGCAGGCAAAGGCCAGAAAGCCTAAACTGGGCTCAAGAACGCTTATGTGAAATGTCCAGAAGAGACCTGGCCAGGGAAACAGTATAGATTAGCAGCGCCTGGGGCTGGGAGGAGCGAGGAGGAAAGTCTGGGTGTGCTATTGGGTACCAATTTGGGAGGAGGGGGAAAATATGCTGAAATTCATTATAGTGTTGGTTGAACAGCTCTGTGAATAACTAAAAACTATTAAATTATAAACTTCAGGTGAACTGTTTGAGAATTATGTATCAATAAAGCTGCTATTATTTTTTAAAGAGTGAAGGCGGCCTATGGGTGCGTGGAGAAGGAGGACTAGCATGGGAGAAACACCAGCCTGAGAAGTGGGAGCTGGGTCACTCAGGCTTTCTGGTCCATGCAGCCTCTGGAGGCAGGCACTGTTTGCTTCTCACCCAGCAATAATTGCTGATTCTGTTTCTCTGCCAGTCGCCATCAGCCTTCTGCTGAGGCCTAGGAGGAGGTGCTAGAGGGAGGAGCCAGTGCAAGGGAGCCACTGCCCTGGTCACCCAGGTCCAGGTTCCCAGGTGGTAACTCCTTGGGCCTCACCACTGTGGGGACCCTGCAGAGCTATGCAACCCCTCCCCATCCTCAGGCCCTGCCATCTGGCCGGACACCAGCTTTCCCTTCTGACCCAGGGTACTTTGCACATTAAGCCCAGACTGAAAAACAAAGTCCTGTCCAAAGACTGCTTGCCAAGCGGGAATGGACATGGCCAGTAACAACACATTCTGGAGGCTGTGGCCAGAATTGTGCACACTGCCCTCTGCGGTCCCTGTCTAATGCCTTTTGTACCCCAGCCCAGTCTTTGACATTGTGTCACCTGGACAGACTCCAAAGGAAACAGAAAAACTCTGTTTCCCTTCACTTTGAGAAACCACTCATCTCCCTGAAGAGCTCCCTCCCCAGGAGCTCCCAAGTGCCCTTCCCAAGGGTGGGAAGGAGGTGATGTCTGGTCAGTGGATGAAAGCGAGGGGCCACCAGAAGGGTGGCAGTTCCCAGGCTCTTCTGAGTTGGTGTCCAGGGAAAGCAGCCTCTTTTTGCATTAGCTGTAAATGAAATTCACATCTGGCAGCGTCCTTTCTGTGGAAGCCGCTGAGTCCATAGGCTGGGGCTCAATTAGAAGCTGGAACTGGGTCTCCAGGAGAGGAGAATGAGGAAGGGAGGAAATACAGGTCATGCTGTGAAGGTGCCACCTGCCAGGTATTCCAAGTGACTGGGGAGCCAGAGAGAGAGAGAGAGACTTCATGGAGAGAGGGATGGGAGAGGAGAGAAAGGAAAAGGAAGCTTCCCTTTAGGACAGTAGACTCAAGTCAGCAGGTAACTGTTCTTATGTTCCTGTTTTATTTTAGGTTCTTAAAGTAAAAGCTCAATCAATCAGAATGGAGTAAAATCTCTAATTGAAATTGCCAAATACTTTTCAGAGTCTGGTGGAAACTACTTTTTTTTTAAAAAAAAGAGAAAATCAATTTTATTTACTTTTTCATCTGGTTTTAGCTTTATCAACACTTAGTTGTATATGTGTTGCTGGGGTTCAAACCCAGGTCTTTGCACATACCAGGCAAATGCTCTACCACTGAGCCACTGCTCCAAACCTGGAACTACTTTTATGTTTTAACCTTTGCCAGAAAAATAATATTTGGAAATACCTTGTCTTCTCCTTCCAGTGCTAGAGAGTATTTTCTAGCCATGTGCCTCGGGATCAAGGTCCCACACAGCTGCTTGTAGAAGCTCCACCAGGCTCCAATCAGATTGACAAGCACCATTCCATTCTGCAGGAACCACATAATCATACTATGACTTCAGTTAGGGTGATGCCGTGAAAAGGGAGCAGAAGCTGTGGTTGGTAAGAAGTCAGAGATCCAGTTCCTTCGATTGACTTGAAGCATGTGAAGACCTGGCTTTGGAAATCTGCAGAACAGCACAGGAAGGGCCATACCTGATTCTGTTCACATGGAGACCCAGGCAGGGTAGGGCCATGTGATTTCTACAGCTGCTTTTATAGACCCCTCGTGACAAGTGTGATAAGCAGGCACTTTTATAGAGAGGGTGAGACCTGATTCTGCTGCAGCAGCAGCAAACCTCTCACTTCTCTTCACCCATTCCAGTGTCATTCACAGTTTTTGTATTCAAAGGGGTGTTATTTCCAACCAGGATAGGTTGAGAATAACCACTGGTGTCAAAGAGCCTGGGGAACAAGCAACCAGCCGCAGTCCTTGTCATGGCTAGTTGCTTAGAGAAGTGCGGAGTGGGGTCAGGTGCCACCTAGGGAAGCCCTGCTGGTTCTCCAGTTATACCCCAGAGCAGTGGCACCCTGTGTGGCTTCCATGCTGCTGTCATTGAGCCTCAGCAGTAGGACACCTCCATGGAGGGAGCACGCTGGTGTCCTGCTAAGGGTGCAGCCCAGGAGCCCCAGTAGCAAGGAAGCCGTGGTGGCTGTCCCTGTGGAGCCCATAGGTTGGGCACAGTGACACTTGGCACATTAGTTTTGTCTCCCCATCTCTGATTCCCCCATTATTTTTGTTTCTTTTGCTGGCCAACTACTATGGGTTGAAAAGGACAGGTTGATTTCCTTACCCTGGTACCTCAGATGTGACCTTATTTGGAAATAGAGTCATTGCAAGTAAGATAAAGCCACATTGGAGTGGGGTGGACTCTTAATTCAATACCACAGATGTCCTTATAAGGATTGGAGAGAGACGCAGGGAGGACAGCACCATGTGACAAGCAGAGCGGGGCAATGCAGCTGTAAGCCACAGAGCGCCCAGGACTACAGGCGCCACCGGAAGCTAGGGAGAGGCCAGGACAGAGTCTCCCCAATCTCAGAGGGAGTTGTTCTTGAACTTCTAGACTCCAGAACGTGTGGTGAGATGGTAAACATCTGTTGATGAAGCCGCCCAATTTGTGGTGCATTGCTCCAGCAGCCCTAGGAACTAACACCCAGACCCCCGCCCTGCCTCACCATTTCAGCCAGGCCTGCGATTTTTCTTTCAAATATGCTGAGATTGGTATAAGCTTTGGACCCAGGCCTGAGGGCTCTGCTGCCTCTTCAAGATCAACCCTGGCTCTGCTCTCGTCTGTTTTGAGCTTGTCCTCTGGGTGCCGATTGCAGGAAGAGCTTAATTTTCTTTGTCTAGCACAGGGTGGGACTGTGGTCCTCAGCAGCAGAACAATCCCCATCCCCTTGGACTTCACTGACACCGCTCCAGAGGCTCTCAGCAGCTTGGCTTTCCCTCTGACTTTGTTTCTATAAACATCCTCGGTGAAGCATTCTTCAACTGCCCTGCCCAGTTCTCCCTTTTAGACTACATGAGTCCTTAGCCTTAGCTGCAGTCCACCTACCCTGGGAACTGCCACAGTGAGCAGAGTCTATGCTTCCTGCTGGTCCAGGAAGGCACTCACTTTTGCATCACTCATGCTCAAAGCTGTGTTAGGCACTCAACCCCAGTATGTGCTCCCTCAATCAGTTCCACATTTACTGCCTCGGAGGGAGCAGCAGAGGACAGCATGCTGGGTGCTAGGTCAAGTTACTGAGCAAACACCCACCTCCCAGGCCAGTGCTCTGGACACACCTGCTCCAGGTTGTCTGGAAAGTTCCTGTGCACAAGCACTGTTCCTCCTATTAGGAAGATGCTTTGGTTCATGATGCAGAGCAGAGGAGGTGGCCACAGCCCTCTGAGAGGGGCTAAGAGGGAAAGGCCTAGGACCTCTAGACTGTTGAATTGCCCTCATCCACCCTGTTTTAAAAAAGCACAAGATTCCTGGGAACTTGGAAACCCAACAGATTGTCTTTCCCATCTGATCTTATACTTGGTAAGGTGAGAAAACAACAGCACAGCTATTGGGATTTGGGTATCTGCTCTGGTCATGACTCGTTGTGTGATTCTGGGCAAGTGCTGTAACTATGAGCTCAGATGACTCCTCTGTTGGATGGGTGGGGTGAGGGAGAGGGATGCTCCTCACCTCAGACAGCTAGTGTGCAGAATGCAACTGATAGAACTGATAAGGCCCAGAGCACCGTGGGGTAAATGGAAGCATGGGCTATTCCAGGCAACTCACCATGCAGCTCCAGGCCTCTCTTTCTTCTTCTGCAAGATGGGAGCTAGCAGGACTAGGCATTCCATGCCTGAGAAGGAACTATAGCCTCTCCCCACTCTTTCTCAACATGCAAGGTGTCTGCCTCCATCTTTTCCTTTCCAATCATTTTATTTCTAACTGCATTTTCACTAATAATGAATGTGATCCATTCTTTAAAACATTTTAGAAAATACAAACATAAAAAAGAAATTTCAAATCCCTGCCATTTCAGAGCACAGAGGACATACTGGAACTAACTTTCCAGCTTCCATGATCCTTTTCTCACCTTAGAATTTTATGTGAACGTTTTGCCAGATGCCTATGTTGTCAGCACCATGTGAAACAGCAGCGTGACAATCCAGAGGACGAGCCTTGAAAATTATTTCGTAACCTTTAAATTGTTGGTTCTTCGTGAAGTTTCCAGTTTTCCCGTGGTGCAAACAACACTGTGTGTTAGGAGGTTATGGCAGTTCGGGAAGCGATGCTGGTGGCTTGGGCCAGGTGGAAGCAGAGCAGCGGTAGGGGACTAAGGCACTCCCATGCAAGAACACCAAGCTCCCAGACATGTGCCAGAGGGGCTGCACACAAGATCACCTGAAGCCCTGGGTGGAGGGTCTGGTCCCAACCCACTTCTGGACCCCTGTGGTCCAAGGGAAAGGCCGGACTCCCCCCAAGCCTGCAGGGTCCTGCAGGGATGTGTCCTTGTAAACTCCACCTGTGCCATGTCCTGCTCCTCCCTCCTCCATCTACTCACTCCGCACAAGTGCTGTCAGGCACAGTGACCTGTCCTCATCAACTCTAACTCGCACACCCTTCTATGCCAGCATTAGCATTAGCACGTGCCCATCACAGCCTCAGCTGTGTTCACGCCACTGGTCTTGTTTAGTGCTCAGCCAGGGACGCTCCCCCGACACCCACTCCCTGGCTAATCACTCTGTTCTGTGGTTACCCTGCTCCTCCAGCCTGTGGAGCAGTGTTCCCCACACTACACCTTAACTCATGGTCTGTTTTACGGCCATGGCTGTGTCCAGAGATGTCCTCAGTTATATAAAAATCCCCTGCCCTTTGTTGGCTTTTCTACATCTGTAATTAAATAACCATGTGGGTCACCTGTTTATTGGAGCATCAACAAACATTTCTTAGTTGTTTAACATTCTCCCTTCTAATAAGTGGTAAATGGGGTGAGAGCAGAAATCACATCTGACGTAGTCACCCCTATATTCCTTGTACAAAGAACAAGACCTTACAAGTTTAACAATGATAATTGCACTGGACTAAATGTTTGTGTCTCCCCCCACCCCAAATCCATGTGTTTGAATCCTAACCACCAAAGTGATGCTATTAGGAGGTGAGACCTTTGGGAGGTGATTAGGGCATGAGGGTGGAGCCCTTGTGAATGGAATTAACACTCTTAGAAAAGGGGTCCCACAGAGCTCTCTCACCTTTTCCACCCTCCATGTGAGAAGAGGAAGTTTGCCAGCTAGAAGAGGCCCCTTGCCAGAACCCCGCCATGCCAGAACCATGATATGGGACTCACAGCCTTCAGAATCATGAGAAATAAATGCGTTTTCCACTGGTGGAGTTCAAGAAGGCTTTCACAGGCCTCAGCAGGTGATCCAGCCCAGCACATCAGGGTGCCACCTTACTCCGCCTATCCCATTAAACCAGGATCAGCCAGAGTTGCCATTTGCTGAGAAGGGGAGGATCAGACCCAACAGAAAGTGTCCTCTAGCAAATATTTCCTTGGAGCAATGAGGCAAGCTGTGCAGACACCAGAGGAGTGGCAAGGCCACACACACCACCTGGGTCTCTCAGAGGCTCTGGGTTTCCTCTGGGGAAGCTGAGGCTGGGGTCTGTGATTCGCTTTTGATAATCCAGCTGCAGCACAAATCTGCTAATTAGGGTTGTGTTTATTTTGTTCTACATAAAGCAGATTTGATTAACCAAGCAGGACGAATCATTTTGAGAAAATCACTCTTTCTGTCTGGATGAGACTTTCTTTCCTCTTCTGTTTGGGCCTCAGGGCCCCAGGGTCCCAGGGTCCTTTCTTGGCTGGACCAAAGGAGGCAGGGGGTTTCCTGGCAGGAAGCCTGGAAAGCATTTCTTCTCCACACTCCTCCAGCCCCTGGCCTCAGGGACCCCTGGAAGGCTAGGCTGCTGCTAATCCTCTTATGTGTGTTGTGCCTGTAAACAAACACACACAGGCATTCACCAGATTACAGCCCAAGAGAGACACCAACTCATTTTCAGCCAACTATGGCTATCTACAGACGAATTTTAAAATGTTGCCGACATCTAGGAAAGTATTAAGGGACATGCCACTGCGGAAGGGAAGAAGCCATGCCAGCTCAGTGGCAAAAGCCACCTCGTGGCCTGCCAGGTCCACCTGTTTATCTCTGCCCCTCTGTGCAGCGCCCCCCTGACCCTGCACCCCACTCTGTTGCAGCCACACTGCCTGCTTTTTATGCTGACAACTCCTTCCTGCCCCAGGGTTTTCATCAATGCTGTCTTCCCTTCCCTTCCTTCAGCCTTCCTCCTCCTTTAGGGCCCCACTCTTCATTCTTTCTTTAGAGATTAAGCAAAGGCCTCCCATGAACATGAACTCCTCTGTAACATCAAAGTCAGCGAGGATTTCAGGGAAGAGGAAGAGGAAAATGTGCTTCTCCAAGCAAAAGCCCAGGGTTGGGGCTCCAGCTGCCTCTGGTACCAGGTGCTCTTCTGGTTCTGTCCCAAGCTGGCACTCACAGGAGGCAGAGGTGTGGGCCTCTGGAGAGCAGAGGCCTCTGTGCTGCCACTGCCATGCCATTATTCATCTGCTAATTGTGGCAAATGGGGATTTTACAGCTCCCCTGGCTCTCTCTGTGAGCTGTGGCAGTGCCTTGATGAAGGGGATGGAAGGCCAGCCTCAGAGTCCCTTCAAGGGTCCACATGCCTGGCTGGCTGGTGCATTCAGCCCTGCAAATGAGTCTGGGTCTTACAGCAGTATGGGAGCAAGGCAAGGAGGGGTGATGGACTCCACACTGAGTCCTGCCTCTCCCTGTGTCCTAGCAAGTCATCATGTAGGTCGCTCATAGGGCCACTGGTTACCAATGAGCTCAGAAGAGTGCCTGAGCCAGGTGCTTCCTCTGGAGTGACCCTCTGAGAGGGTGCTGTAAAGCCTGAGTGTAGAGACAGTCTTTCTGGAGATTGTGTGCCCAGAGGCCTGTCCTCCTGTCCTGGGCAGGTGTGGGTGGGAGCAGCAGGAAGCCCAGCTCTGGAGATCAGAGCCCTGAGTCCACCAAGGAGCCCAAACTGGCTGGTGAGTGATGAATGATGGGCATTTGGTCTCTGAGTCTCAGCTTCCCTGCCTGTATCTTATGGGAATAATACCTGCCTCACTGGGAGGTGGGGGGCAAAATCAGATAACATATACAAGTGCTTCCAGCAAGGGCTGCTTCCCAGGGCCAGTTCTCAGGGAAGGCAGTTCCTTGTCCCATTCTTGGCTTATCTTATGTCCTAAGAGACTATTTGAGGGGCCCTCTTTCCTACCTCAACTCTGCAATAACCAGTAATCATAGTAATGAGCACTTATTAAAGGTTAGGGCTTAAATACATCATCACTGCTCTTTGCCACCACCCTGCAAGTGGGACCTCTGAGATTGTTTCCTAGGATAAGGGACCTGCCCAAGGTTGTTCCAGCAAAGATACAGACCCAGGCCTGCCCTCCCCTTGGCTTTGGACTAAAGCTCATCTGGATCCTTCTTTTCTCTTTGGCCACCATCATCTGCTCACTTTTATGACAAGCTGTAGCCAGTGCGTATCTCTCCCACCCCCTACTTCAAGAGACAGACTATGGCAAGGATTCAGACTGGGGTTCTGGAGTTCATTCAGACCCAGCTGGAAAGCTGGCTCAGCAGCTGAATGGCATGGACAACCATTTGCCCTCTTGGGGCCACATTTCCTGAAGGGTAAGGCCTACATCACAGAGGGCTCACCAGAGAGTGCAGGAGCTCAAGGATGTGCTGGGGCCTGGCACATGCCAGGTCCCCCTCCTCTGCTCAGGCGATGCTATGCAGCTTGGATGCTACCACACAGCCTGCCCCCTTCTGTGGAGCAGGCTACAAATGAAGCCACAGTGGATCCCTCACAAAGGCCCTCCCCCCAGCTATCTCCACACTCATCACTGGAGAAGGAGATTCACCACCTCATCCTTTAAAATAAAGAGATGAGTGGTCCAGCCAGTACCGGTTTCTATGGTTACAGGAGCATGGCCTCCAGAGGATTCTGATTTGGTGATAAATGGTTCAGAGGATGCCACCTCACCCAGAGGCCCACAGAGACAGCGGGAAAGGGTTGGTGGTGGCTTTCGCCTTCCTCACCAGCTGGGTTATCCAGAGCTGCCCCTGTCCTGGAGGAGCCCATGAGCCCTTTGCAGCCTCCTGTGGCGCATGCCCAGCTCTTTGAACAGTCTCCCTCTCACCCCTCTGCACCTCCTGGCCAGCATCTGCAGGCATTGGAAATACCTTACATCTTAGGGAGGAAAGTTTCCTAAGCAGAAAAAAAGTCAAGACATTTCTGAATAAGGGAGTTGCTGTGTAATTTTGTAGAAGAGAAAATGCTCCTTCCAAGTTGTTATTGCATGTCTGAGCTGAAAAAATTTCATCATGATTCCCCATTGTTGACAAGATCAAAGTCATGTGCCCACCTGGCCCTCAGCATCCTCCAAGTACCTTGACTGGTCCAGCCTACAAATATAAAAGATGCAGTGAGAAAACTGAAGCCAAGAGAGAGTAAGTCACTCCTCCATATGCTGTTACACTCCAAAGATTAAGCCCGTGTTGCTCTGAGACCATCTCTCCACACCTAGACCCCGGGATCTGTTGTGTTACTCCAACATGCCCACTCAGGCTGTTCCCTCTGCAGGAAGCCCGGAATAATAAATAGGGCTTGGCCCAAGGTCAGGTTCACCATAGCTCTGTACCCCAGTGGAGCCACTTCCCTGCTCCCAAACTTGTTCAGCAACCTGACCTCAGTTTCTTTACCTGGAAAATGGGACAATGTGCCCTCATTGATTTGAGGAGTCAACATATACAAAGCATCTGGCTGCTGACCCTGGCTTCCCTGACCGAGCTCTGCCCGAGTTTGCTTCCTCTGAAGTGAGGTCTTCTCTAACCAGTTGGCTGACATTTCTTCTGAACCACTCTGGGCTGCCTTCTTTGTCCCTTGCCCCATGTTCCCTGATGCTATTCCTTGCACATTGCAAGAGCTTGATCAAGGCTTGTGGAATAATTGCTCTTCCGGGCTCTTCCCCAACTGCGCCTCAACTCTCCCGCATCCTCACTCCTTGTGCACCACATGTCTTCCCACTTCACTCCGCATCGCACCTGAGCCCCACCACACCCAGCTCCCTGAGCTTCCATAGGAGCTGACATTCTCTCTCACCTCCAGTTCCCTCTGTCCCTAACTCCACCTCTTTCCCTGGGAACTTTCCCGACACCCCAGGCTGGCCAGGTGCCTTTCATCCATGTGCCCATAGCCTGCAGCCTGACGAGGACTTGCCACACTATATTTGTCACATTCATCCACCTGTCCGTCTCCCCCATTAGGCTATGATTCCCTGAGGGCAGGGACCATGTTGTTGCCATCTCTGGAGCTCCGTCATTTGACACAGCATCCACCATAAAGCCAGTGTCTGTTGAGCAGATAGGTGGACAACCGGGGAATGAGCGCCTGGCTGCAGAATTCTCCACGTGTGCTATTCCGATTGTCTGCGCATTGGGGTGTGCACCCTCTGTGCCCCCGTTGACTCAGCCACCTTCACCTTTTCATCCTGGACACCATGCCAGGCTGGAAGCAGACAGGGAACTGTACTGCAGAGTTGTAGCTAAATCTGTATATGCATTTCGTGCCTCTGATTCAAACCTTTTTTCATTAGTACAGCAATTAACAGCAGTGCCTAATGACAGATGGTCCGGCTCTGTGCCTGAACCCCTGGCTCCACAGTGGGCTTGGAGTGGGGCAGACACGTCTGGCACAGTTGATGTTTTCATTGATCTAGCAAGTCCAGCTCCCAGGGCTGCTGGCTGTGGAGACCCAGAGCTGATGTCAGCTCTCCAGCCCTGGAGGGGGCTGGGCCTAAAAGGGCCAGACCTTGTAACTGACTCCTAGAAAGACTGGGGAAGTTTCCCTGTCTCTGTTCTAATCTGGGGACTTTCTTACTTTTTTAAGATCTGAATTTCATAGTGGAAAGCCCCCAGAACCCCACCCGCAACTTTTCTTAAGCTCTTGGGACTTTTGCAGAAGTGATATCCCTCTTCTGATAATTCTATAGAAGCTTCTAGGCTTTCTACTATAATTATTTAGAATTACAGGGTTCTGAGCCTTTGGCCTCAGCTAATAAACTTTTGGGATTTAGCATTTGAAGGTATGCAAATCTGGGTTGTGGAGACACAATTTTATTGACGTGAGTTTGGCAATGCTCTTTTTCTTCTTCCTATTAACCCCTGGTTTGAATTGAACTGATTATTACCGTGTGAACGATGCTTACTTCTCCATAAAAGAAATATCAGATTGGCATTTGAATTTTTATCTGGGTTATAAATTCAAACCAAAGTTCAGTGTCCTAAGCCACTATGGATTTCGTAGAACTAGAATCTACCAGAGCTGGATTCTACCATGTCAGATAGGGAAACTAGGACCCAGAGAGGTGCATTAATTTGCCCAAGGGCACACAACATTCAGGTGGAAGAGCTGAAACCCTGTGCGGTCTCCAGCGGTCTCTCTGCCTTCCCATGTTTCAGATTATCAGAAATGTTCAGGCTTTGCCACGGGCCCACCCCAAACCACTCTAGCATAAACTCTTCCAGCAGAGTTAGATATGCTTCGTTCACAGCTTGTCAACAAACTCAGCCTGAGTGAAACAAGAGAGGGTGCCGGCTGAGAAAACAAAGCCTGTGGTCTGTTGTTAGTGATGTGGAAGTTACACATCTTGTTAAGAGAGGAGCTGACAAGTCCCTGTGCAGGGAACCACAGAGAAGAATGTTAGCAGAGGGTAAGAAGGGGAGAAATCCCACGCAGGAGGCAGCCTTGGTGGGGACCCACCCACCTTTGCCCTGCAGGAGCTTCTGAGGGACAGGGGGCTGCAGGTGGAGATGGAGGGAGAGTCTCACTCCCAGGAAGCAGTGGGTGCAGAAATCCACCCTCACCCCATGGGACAGCTGCTCTCATCCTGCCTCTCCTTGTCCAGCAGGTGGACAGGACTGCCTTCCACATGCAGCCACCCAGCCTCCCAGGCCATCCTTTGCATTGGGAGGTTCCACCTTTCTCCCTCACCCACATGTAATGCTGGTCCTTCACCTGATGACCTGCTGAGATGCTGTGGAGAGGAACCTTGAACCAGAAAAGCCAACTGTGAGCTTGTGGGCAGCTGGACACAGAGGGTGCAGGAATGCACTGGAATTCATCTCCTGGACTGTAAGGTCCAGGTCTTGGTCACCCACAGGTTAGCCCCACCTCTCCTGATAATGCCCCACCTTACTGTCAGGGGACACAAAGGGTGGAGGTGGCCATAATGAAAAGTGGCCCAGAAGGAAGAAGGATTCATTCTCTCAGGGTCATGCTGAGAGCGTCCACCTGTGGTCCTGTTCCCATGTTGTTACCTGGAAACAACTGTCCTTTCTTTGTTTCTCCATTTCCCCAGGGCCATAATTACTGAAGGAGAGTTCAGGCATATACTCCTCTCTTAAGAGACAAAAATGTGGTCGGTATTGTCCCAGTCTCTGCCATGTTCCCCACTGTTCCCCTTTCAATACAGTTTTTACTTAAATGTTATGATAACAAGGGAATTTCAACAGGAAAATCAGAGCTAAGTTTCTACTTCTAGAATTACTTCTCAAACAGCAGAACATTGTCTGGAATGCTTGGGACCAGAAGTGTTTTGGATTTCAGTTTTTTTTCAGATTTTAGAATATTTGCATTTACTTAATGAGATATTTTGGGGATGGAACCCAGGTCTAAAAATGAAATTCACTTATGTTTCGTATGCACATTATACACATAGCCTGGAGGTAATTATATACAATACTTTAAATAGTTTTATGCACGAAACAAAGTTTCAGGGTGTAGAAGTTTCCACTCATATTGTTATGTCAGTGTTCAAAATTTCAGATTTTGAACATTTTAGATTTCAGATTTTTGACTTCAGGAGGCTCGATCTGAATTACCATTACTTCTATTCCATGCCAATTCTATCACTATCACTACTACTATTACTAGTTAAATTGTTTATTACTGTGTGCCAAGTGATCTGAGCGTCAAATGTGATGGTCCCTTCTAATCCTGACTATCCTTCAGAGCCTTATTGTATCCATCTTACAGATGAGAAGTCCTTTGCCCAAGCCCCCCAGCAAGCGAGTAAGGAGCCACGGTATGAGAGCAGGTGCTCTGCCTTCAGAGCTACGTCCAGAATCATTATGCACCGAAGGCCAGAGATGGGATCCAGGTGAAATGTTCCTCCCTGGGTAAGGATGGGGTCCAGAGCATCCAGCTGGAAATAAGTCGGGGTGAATCTTGTGTAGCTGCCTGGGGTGCTGGGGACTACAGCCTGGCTCTGTCAGCTGGTTTAAAGGACCAGGGGAGGAAGAGAGTGTCAGTGAGGGACCTTGGCTCCACATATCAGAAAGCAATTCCTGCTGAGGGAAGATTTAGGAATGGGCAGGCAGCGGAGCGGAGCAGGCAGGCAGCAGACAGGCCTCACCAAGCCCCAAGCCATCTGCTGAGGATGCCACAGCTGCCCCTGTCTAACGGTCACCGGTCACCACCATGGCCAGACCAACACCTCCCACTGGCAGCCTGGCCACAGCCACAGGCACAGCTGCCCCAGCTACTTCTGGACACCAGGTAAGGTTTCTGCTGTCTCTGCTCCCCGCAGGAATGGCTCCTCCTCTCAGTGAAGTTTTTCTCCCGCCCTCACTTGAAAATTCCGACAGGATGGATGACTCTTGCTCTATCTTAGGATATATATATATATATAGCCATGGAACCACATTCCCAGCCCTTTTTTAAATTTTTTTATTTTGAGACAGGGTCTCACTAAGTTGCTTGGGGCCTAAGTTGCTGAGGCTGGCTTTGAACTTGTCATCCTCCTGCCTCAGCCTCCTGAGCCTCTGGCATTACAGACCTGCCCCACTGTGCCTGGCTTCTGTTAGGAAATATTTTATGTTCTTTGAAATCACAAAAAAAGTTTCAGTTCTGTAACTGCAATAACCATTCCTCTGTATTCATTCCAGTTCTGCATTTGATTTAGAGATAAATCTCTCTCTTTCCAAGGCCAGCTTCAGGGTCAGCCTTGTTGGGGAGTGGGTGGTACATATGATGGGTCTCTCCTCTCTTTATTCTTCCTTTGCCCTTCATTTACTGACTGTGAACTCCAGAACTTGGGCTTGAAGGAGTGGAAGGGAGAACAGGAAAGTCTCCCTGACTAGTGTGTTTGTTGTGTGGCCAGACATGAAAGCGGACTGCACCAGAGCTCCCTCACACTTTCACTTTCTCAGAGTCCCCAGCATTGTCGGGGCTGTCTCCTGCACTACCATCCACCTGAACGATTGACCTCAGTCCTAAAGTCACCGTTAATTTGAAGTTCCTTAGCAGCCAGAAGTTCACGTCTGGCTTTCTTCTGAGGACCCACCACTTTCCTTGGCCAGTTCTTTCTCTAGTAGATACCCTCCATCTGGAAAATGCCATTTTTGTACCTACAGACTCTGGGAATAAGATACAAGAACTCTTCTCTGTCCCAGGGTGCTCCCTTGGGCTAACATTCCCATGGAGGTTCCAGAAGCCAGGAGTTTGTACCCCTTGACTGTGCTGAAAGGGAGGGAATCTCTCATTCTCTCTGCCCAGCTTTCTCAGGCCTGTATCAGGTACCAGTGGATGAACCTCCACCCCACAGCAGCTCTCTGAAGTCCAGCTGACTCTTAATTTACCCGGACACCCACTGTGAACCTCTGCTTTTAGGGGTCTCACCACACTTAGCAAAGTCTGTGATGTCTTTCTGTGTGTCTCCTGGTCTCGGCTGGAATGCTTGCTAACTGGTTCCTGACTCGCAGCCCTGGTGGTCCCCTGATTGGTGGAGACCGTGGAACCATCTCCCACCAGAACACCTAAGTAGGGAATTCTGCAGATTCCTCTGCAGCTACCCTTTCCCCTTCTCCTCCAACAGCATCTTTCCAGCCTGGGAGGAGGCCAGGACTAACATGGGGTGGGGGAGGAAGAACAGCAGTAGCAGAAACAGAGGTGATCTTGAGGAAGACCTTGTGCACAACCCCACTATAATCAGCGAAAGCAGACTCTGGCAGTTTATTGTCCCTTCATGACCTCCTGGTCTTTGCCTTCCCTGCTCCCCTACAATTTATAATGATAAGGAGTATTTGGCAGTTTGGGGAACACTGCAAAAGGCATAGTGTCTTTTCCTTCCTTCTTCCTTTCTTTCCCATTTGTTTTTGAAACAGCAGGTGACTCTATTTCTTATATGCACTGTCTGGCTTCCAAAAACAGGAGCCCATCATCCTGTCCCCAGACCAGGGATGGATGCTGGCAGGTGTGCAGAGCAGCTGGGAGGAATTTGCCAAGCCCCTCCCCCGATCCCAGAATAAAGCTGTTTTCTTTATGCTTTAGTTTGCTGCAAGTAGAAAGGTCATAAAACAATGGTTCCAAAGTCTTTGGATTTCATGGACCAATTAAAAAAAATGTAAGAATGGGAGGAACTTTATTTTATCAAGGAGTAAAAAGAACCCTAAAAAATGAATATCTCCTACCTAGCTCCATTATTTCAGAAAAGAAAGAGCATTTTTTAACACATGTGCATACATGCCCCATGTAGGAAGAAACCTAATCTCACAATAAACGATAGTTCTTTAAACTAAATACATTTAGATTTTTGTGTAAGAACTCCCATCAGGGTCCTTGTTTTGCATATTTCATTGTCAATCTGTGAAAATCTGGTGTGGCTATTGAGATCCCCACCCATCCCCAGCAGTTCTCTAGCATGTCACCATTTTCTTTTCTTAGGAGCCCTTACCTTAATGGAATGACTTCATCCAGGTCTTTGCATCCTCTCTTGGGCTTGTCTCTCCTGGCTAGAATGAAAGCTCCAAGTTACAGGAACATCTTATGCCTCAGCCTCCCTGCAACTCAAGCAGACAGGAGCAGGGGTTCCCAGAGTGGTTGACCTGGGATGGTATCCTGGAGCAGGGAAGCAGAGTAGGACAGGACGCATCTGGCCTCTCACAGAGCAACCTCTTCAATTCACTCAGTGATCCACTGGGGAGACTGAGGGCTTCTTGCCCTGCGTAGGTTTTCTGACTTATGAATGAATGGAGTTCCAAACAGAAAGAGCGGAACACAGTGTTTCTTTACAGAGAGAGGGAAAAAAGTTTGCTTTCTACCGTTTACCTCCTTATTAGGTGCATGGAGATTGCTGGTCATGGGGGACATATAGAAAAGAAAACTCAGCTGTCCTCCATATTCCCTGCCCCCCCAGTAGAAACTGTTGGTCTAGCAAAGCATGCTGGTGGCAGCAGGAGGGTCACAAGTCCCCTGCCCAAGTCACCATTGTTTTTCAGGCTGGAAGTGGTGGGGGAGATCCTTCTTAGGCAGTGATGCGGGGTTTTTGAGATGAGGTCGGATTCTCTGCTCCCGCTGGTGAATGGAGTCGGGGCCTTTACAGACTCTAGCAGCCAAAACAGCATGCTTTTAGTGTTTGCAGCCATTCCCAGTTAAAACTGGGAATTTGGGCTGGCTGCAGGAGTCTGCAGCCGAAAGTGTTAGCAGCTCTCCAGCTAAAAGCTGGGTGTTGCAGCTCTTGGTGTGGTGGAAATTCACCCCGGGAATTCGGCTCCAATCTCCTGGGTTCTTGTCTAGCGAATTTGAAGAATAAAATCCACGGACAACCACGGAAGGAGGAGTAAAAGGAGTAGGATTTATTTGGGAAGAAGAGCAGAGACTCCGCAAAGCGGAGGGGTACCTGGAAGCAGGACACCGTCTAATGGAGGTTAGGCCAGGGGTTATATAGATTTGGGGGTATGAGCATAATTAACATTCATGCAAAGCAGGCATTGAGAACTGCAGCAACTCCATTGGTCAAAATCTATGTAAAACAGGCATTGAAACTGGTCAGGAACACCATTGGTTAAAACAAAAGGTGGCAAATACTTCCTAGTATCCACCTGTGACCACCTCCGTCTTAGTCAGGGACTAGGGTGAGCCTCAAGGTCTTTTTGCATTTGAATGCCCTGAGCACGCCCTGTCAATCACTCTCTGCCTCTGCCAGCTAGCTCTTGATAGGGGCCCTCTGTCCTGACTACTTAGCCATTTCACTGTCTCTCCTAAACCGTCTCAGCAGGACCAGAGCCTGACATTAGCATTTCCGGTCACCCCATCAGGGAAACAGGTGTGCTGCCTCTGTGTGGGTACAGTGTAATTGTTTCTCAGGAGTTGACTGTGGTTACAGGAGAGCAGGTGACAGCTCCTTTCGCTGTGTGTAGCCACAGGAAGGCAGACTGGGGCAAAGCTCAAAGCAGCGCCCCAGGCCTCAGGAGCTGGGGACTGAGCTCTGCAGGGTTAGTTGGTGATAATGCTTAGAATTTGCTGTGTGATATGTGCTTTATATTCATATGTCTTGTAATGGAAGTGCTCACAACAATCATACGCGATAGATGTGCTCGTTATCTCCTCTTCACCCGCGAGAAGGTGGAGACAGAGACTTGAATCCAAGCCCGTCCACCCCCAGTACACGGGTATCTCTGCATTTCTGCTCTGAGCTTACCTCCCTCTAAAATGTGTTCTGGTTTTGTGACAAGTTCCAGAGCTTTATGGCTAAATGAAGAAGGTGGAAGAGCAACACTTACGATAGTAACGAATGATAACAGCCAGGCACCTGCCATGGGTCAGGCACTGTGCAGGCGATTCATGCACATCAGCTCATGACTCCTTACTACAGCCCTGGAAAGTTATTGATCCCAGTACACATATATAAATTACTCCCAACTCACACAACCAGGAAGTAGATTCAGAATTTGAACTCAGGTTCATTTGATTTCAATGTCCCCTTGAAAGCATTATCCTGGGAGAAATAACGTATTCAAGAACTATTTACTGAGCACCTATTATATGCCTAGCATAGACTGTTATAGAAGGTAGGAATTAGGCACTGAACAGGAGAGACAAAATCCTTGCCATGGGACTCACATTCAGGTGGAAGAATCAAATGATAAATATGGAAATAAATAAGTATATATAATTTCAGAAAATTATGTTATTTTTAAAATAGCATAATGAGGCAGAGAATGGGTATGGCAGGGAGCTGGGGCAATCAGCAAAGATGGTTTCAACTACAGGCTTTCCCTAGCTGCTGCCTAAGCCAAGAAGATAGGTGCACAGAGAAACAAGAAACCAGTTAACAGGTGATTAAAGTAACGTATGATGGGAGCAGAATGATGAAAGTAGGTTGAATTCAGGATGTATTTTGAAGTAAGCAAACAGGATTTGTTGACAGATTGGATGTAGATCACGAATGAAAGACAGGACTCAAAGGGGACTCCAAGATTTTGAACTGAACGACTGGAGGAACAGAATTGCCAGTTACAGAGATGGGGAAGACTGGGAGATTGGGAATCCAGCTGTGCCCATTTGCATTTGAGATGTCCATTACTCATCCCAGGAGAGATGGTGAAAGTACGTTGAGGCTTAATGAGTTTAAAATTCAAGGGGGTGTTCTAGGGGCAAACGTGTGTCCAATATTTTATCAAATCTATGGTTATGCTGACTTTAAGACCATTATTTTATTTACTACTAAAAAAAAAAAACACCATCAGTTAAACTAGCAGACATCCCACTTTAGATGTTAAAATGTGAAAAAAATGTGCGTCTTAGAATCTGTGGTTTGCAAGATTCCATATGCATGGTGCTTAGGATGTGGGAGTGGATGAAATTATGATGATAGTGATAAAGGGTATAGAGAGAAAGCTGAGGCAAGAACCAAGTTCTATACTACGTATTCTCAAGCAGGGACACTCATGGCCCAATTCAGTCCACTGCAACTTCGGCAGCTCAAGCTCTCATCTGGAAGAGGTGCTGTCACAACAGCTCTGTAGGGCTGCAGTCAAGATGTGAGGCTCATGGCAGCTGGCCAGCATTAGCCCTGGCTACATGGCAATATCTGGAAAGGTCAAACTTTTGGGCTTGTCTGGGTTCACATCTGGCCTTGTTTGCACCTCAGTGATATGTGAATATAACATCTTCTCTGTCTCAAAATTCAGAATATAGCCATCTGCTGCTCATTTCTTCAGGCCAGAGAGTCTACATCTGTAAAATGAAGAAGATGGATGGGTTGATCTCTAATTCCTGTCCCAGTTCAGGCACTCTGATAACAGTAACATCAGCTCCAGCATGTAACACATAGAGTTTGCTACCAGGGTGACTCTGTAGTCATTAACTGTAAACACCCATGTTATGTGGGAGGATTTGTACTCATTTCACAGACAAGGCACCCAAGGCCAAGATGAAGGAAGATCACTCATAGCAATGGAGCCAGGATGAATTCTACCAAGCCCTGAACTCTCTGCTGGGATTGATGTTCAGATTTTGAGTTGATTTTAGTAGCATCATGGCCAGAGTACCCTCTTCTCATCATACAGGGCAATTTTAGGGGGTTGTCACACATAAAAAGGCAGCACAATTTGTGTTGGGGACTCCCATGCTTTTGTGGAAATGGAGTGTCATCAGAAGGGGAGGAAACTGATGTTGATGTGTAGAGAAGACTCATAGATGATCCTGTGGGCTCTAGTTCAGTGCTGTACTTAACCATGTCATTCACAAACTGAGAGCCAGTGTCCACACCCAGCCATACTGCTGGCATTCCCTTGGTCAGGGAACGGCTAGCCCAGGCTGCTTGGACTTTTCTGTTATCCTGAGCAGGTTTCATGAGCAGAAGGTAGAATGGAAAAAATGGGTTTCAGAAAGTTTAAGTGATGGGTAAAAGCTACCTTTTGGATAATATCAGCCTAATCATGGAGCTGACCAGAGTCAATTACTGTTAGTCTTTCAGCAAGAAATTACATTGTAGACCAGAATTTCTTAACCTCAGCATGATTGGCATTTGGGGCCAGATAAATCTTTGTGGTGAGTGACTGTCCTGTCTGCAGAAAACTTATCAGCATCCCTAGCCTCTGCCCACTGGGTGTTTAGCAGCATCCCAGCTTCTACCCGCTGGAAATGGAGCCAGCTGCATTTCAGACAGCCCTCATGATGAGAATGGGTGGCCGGTCACTTGTATCAGGTGTTAGTCTTAATTAAAATAGTAATCATTTGAGCATTTCTTGAAGTTTTGCTTTGGATTCAGCCTGCCTTCCCTTATTTTGACAACCCAAAATATCTGTAGACATTGCCAGATGTTTCCTAAGGGGCCAAATCCCCCCGCCCAACACACACATACAATGCTTCCCTAGGGTTGACAAGCTTTGGTGTAAATAGTTTCCTCACTTCCTCAGGTCATTAGCTGGCCACTCCCATGCACATGCTAGATGTCAGGGGGTGACTTTCCTTTTCCTTAGAATTCCTCCATGTGGCACCTGCCTGCTCGACTGGGTGAAAGTTGGTGTCCACTGGAACCAGGTTCTCTCTGTCCTATCAGGTTCTTCCTAGAGCAGCCTCACGGTACACCTTCTGAGATGTGCTTTTATTCTCTCACACTGCTTTCCTGTCTGGGCATCATCATATCCTCAGACACATCAAATGCCTTCCCACCTCAGGACTTTTGAACTTGCCAGACCCTCACCAGTGTGGATCCTTCAGGCCTCTGTTTGCGTAACACCGATTTATGGACCCCTCGCTTACCTTTCCAGTTATTCCTCACTGCCTCTCCCTGCTTGAGTACCTTCAGAGTATTCGCCAACCTCTGCTAGCATCCTCATTTATTTGCTTGTTTGTTTCTTCCTTGTCTACCCTGCTACACTGTCTGCTGCCTGGGGAGAGGGAACTTATCCAGGCTAACCCCTGCTGGATCCACAGCACATTGCTAAGCATCGGTCAGACCATCTTGGCAAACGAATATTAAGCACCTGCCCTCTGAGACCGGCTGAGAATGCCAAGGTGAATTGCACAGACCATGCATCCTGGGAGCTCAGCGCCCGGTTGAGGGAGAGCAAGGAAGGAGGTGGAAAGAGAAGGCAACAGGGTGAGGGAAGATCTGCAGGTGGGGAAAGATCTCAGTATTTGGTTGGAAGTGAGGGAGAGGTGGTTGGAGGAAAAGGCGAGCACATAGCATCTGAAGAGGTCTCAAGAGTTATGTGGGATCGTGGAGGATCCCATGGGTAGGAAAGCAGCAATGGCACAAAACTCAGAGCTGCAGAGGTACTGGTGCAGTGTCTGAAGCAGCAGGAAAGAAGGGCGGTGGAGCAGGTGAGGCAACTCTGAGACCTTGCATCTTATGGCAGGAACTGAAGCCTGAGTCATGGAAGTGGTGCAGACAAATGGTTAAGACTGTAGGCCATGGTGACATAGGCTTGTAATCCCAGCTACTTGGTACTGAGGTATGAGAATTACAAGTTTCAAGGCCAGCTTGGGCAACTGACAAGACCCAATATCAAAATAAAATAAAAAGGGCTGGGGATGTAGGGCAGTGGTAGAGCACTCCTGGGTTCAATCCCCAGTACCACAATACCAAAATCAACAAAAAGAACATAGACTTTGAAGTTAATTTCAGACCTTGGTCCAACTCTCCATTCTGCCACTTCTGCAAAATTTCACTTTTTTTTTTTTTTTTTTTGGTGCCACCAATTGAACTCAGAGACTCTTTAACCACTGAGCCACATCCCCAGTCCTTTTTATTTTTATTTATTTTTTCTTATTTTTGAGACAGAGCCTTGCTAAGTTGCTTATGGCCTAAGTTGCTGAGGCTGGCTTTGAACTTGAGATTCTCCTGCTCAGTCTTCCAAGTCACTGGGATTACAGGTGCATGCCACTGCGCCAGGCATTATCATGTCTCTTAACCTCCGTGTTCTCATTTCTAAATAGGGTTAACATTTACCTTATAGTGTTGTTTTGAAGGCATATGAATGCTCAACTCAATGCCTGAAGCATAGTAAATCTTTGCTTTTATTGGTTTAGTTAACAAGGAGCCAGTGGAGTTTTTCCAAGCAAATGTAGGAGGTGATAGGTTTGCATTTTAGCAAAATCACTCAAGCAGCTCTGTGGAGAGTGGCTTGGCAGTGACTCCAGTGAAAGGAGATGAGACAGAAACCAAGAAAAACAGTTAAGAAGCTGCTAGAAGAGAAAGGAAGGCCAAGGAGGGAGGCTTGGGATGTCTACACTGGGAACGTCAGTAGCTGGAGACACGGTCACACTTTGCTCCTCAGAGTAAAGGTGCAGTGGATGGAAGAGGTGACAGGCAAAAGCAACCCAGATGAGGCCCATGAGGAGCCCAACTCAGCCAGACCTGGATTCATGCCCCGGCTTACAGTCTCAGCTGCCCTAGTAGATGGAGCCAGCTTTGCATTTCAGGCAGCCCTCATGGTGAGAAGGGATGGCTTGTCATTTGTATCCAGTGATATACTTTTAATTAAAATGGTAATCATTTGAGCTTTCCTTAAAGTTTTACTTTGGGAATTCGCCTTCTTGAAAGCTCTGCTTTAATTAGCATTCTATTTATCCCTTATTAATAAATTATATCTCAGCAGTTTCATCTGCCTCCTTTGATCACAGGGTCTCAGCAGTCCCAAGCCAAACCATTCACCGTTGATATTTAGGGTGCAGTGGGGTTGAGAATTAGGGTTCTCAGTGAATTCCCAATAACATGGGGATCCATCTTCTTGCTGTCCTGGTGTGAGCCCCAGGTGAGCAGACAGCATATGTGCCTTCCCATCCCAAGGTCAAGGGTTTGGAGATGAAGCTCCTAGAATCACATGGACAGGCCTGAGGGGGTGGCTGCAGATGCACTTGGACCCAGCTCCCTAACTAGGGAAACACATGCAAAAGAGCCCATGTAACAGCTTATGGGCTTCATCCAGGCTCAGAAAAGTTAAGTAATTCATTTGAAGTCACAAAGCCAGGTAGTGAAGATGAAGGAATCCGTAGAGAATTAGCACTTATTTGGAAACTGTTAGATGCTAAGCCCTATGTTAAGTGCTTTATATAACATGGTTCCTATCAGTCTTCATGTCTTCTTCTTTTTTTTTTTTAAGAGAGAGGGATAGTGAGAGAGAGATAGAAAGACAGAATCAAATTTTATTTCATTTCTCATATGGCCTTCGTTGCTCCAACACTTTGTTGTGTACATGGTGCTGGGGTTTGAACCAGCATCCTTGCGCATGCCAGGCAAGCTCCTAAACCGCTGAGCCACCGCTCCAGCCCTCTTCATGTCTTCTAATGAGGTGTAGGCAGCTTTTCTCCAGTTTCCAGAAGAGAAATACAAGCCTTGGTGAAATTAATCAACCTCCCTAAAGCTACACATAATGTAAGAGGCCTGGGACACTCGAGTCAAGGTCTGTCTACTTCAAAGAGCTCTCTCTGCAGATTGCACTATGCTGACTGGATTGGAACCAATCTCTCCCAGCTTGAACCCCACTGCCTTTTTTCTTAGTCCCATCTGGAGAGTGAGCTAGATCTGAGGACCAGCAGAATCCTAGGGTCTGAAGGATCTCAGACCCTATCCCAAACAAGCGAATCAGAATCTGCACTTTAACAAGAACCCCAGGATGTGTCAATGACCATCAGTATCTGTAGAACAAACTGGAAATGTGACATTTGTTCAGCACCTACTACAAACTGTTATGAAACTTCTGAGGGTAATATCACTCCCACTGAATACATATGGAGATGTTAGGAGACTTACACCCCATTAGAGGGCAGAGCCGGATGATGTGGTTCTTATTTTTGGTTCTTGCCTGGAGTTCTAGAAGCTGAGGTCTAAGGCTATCCCATATTGCCAGGGTTAATGTCCTTGGGCTTCAACAAGATGACAGTGGGGATTAGGAGCCATTTTTAGCATTCCCCCAAGGCCTAACTGCTTCACCATAGTCAAACTGTAGGGACATGACCTTGAGCACAAACATCTTTACTTTTAGCAACAATTATAATAAGCCAGCATGGAAACTGTGTATGAGTTCAGATTGGCAATCATATATGCCTTTGATTAATAAAAAATGGAGATATGAATTAATTATTTTTCAAAGTTTGACTTGCTTAGGAGACAATGTCTTTCAAATTGTGAGATCCTGTATGGGAAAGAGATTACAAAATGAGTCCCTTGAGGTCTAGAACAACTCTGTTTCTTTTGAAAAAGAAAACTGGTGCAACTGCAAGAGAATGCTGATATGGGTACTGCCATATGGGTGTTTCATGTAATTCTCAGCAGCCCAATAATAACAACAACAGATGATGACGATGATGGTGATGGTGATGGTGGTGGTGGTGATGGTGGTGGTGATGATGATGATGATGATGTTGATGGTGATGTTGATGATGATGATGATGATGGTGATGGTGATGGTGATGATGATGGTGATGTTGATGATGATGATGATGATAATGGTGATGGTGGTGATGGTGATGGTGATGGTGGTGGTGGTGGTGGTGGTGGTGGTGGTGGTG
>PVKS010024598.1:0-30894 GCA_004027875.1 Aplodontia rufa | reverse complement strand
GTTTAACGGTAATAAACTGAACTGTTAAAAACATTGATGAAGCTGTATCTCTAATAAGCCGATTCTAGCTCTTTTGGGAAAATACCTAGGAGTGGCATAGCTGGGTCGTAAGGTGATTCCAGCCCTATTTTTTTTGAGGAGTCTTCACACTACTTTCCAGAGTGGCTGTACAAGCTTGCAGTCCCACCAACTGTGTGACAGTATTCTCTTCCCACAACCCCTCCAGCATATGTCATTTTTCATATTCTTCATTTTCATATTCTTAGGAGTGAGGTGGAATCTCAATGAAGTTTTGATTTGCATTTCTCTGCTTGGTAGTGATGTAGAGTGTTTTCTCATGTATTTATGGGCTTTTGGACTTCCTCTGGTGAGAAGTTTCTTTTAAATCTGTAGCCCATTTATTGATTGGATTATTTGTGATTTTGTTGTTTAGTTTTTTTTAGTTCTTTGTACATTCTGGTCATTAGTCCTCTGTCCAAGGTGCAGCAGGCAAAGATTTTCTACCATTCTGTAGGTTCTCTCTTGACACTCTTGTCTAATTCTTTAGCTGTGCAAAAAAGCTTTTTAATTTAATGGCATCCCATTCATTTATTCTTGGCTTTAATACTTATGCTATGGGAGTCTTGTTACGGAAAGCAGTGCCAACCCCTACGTAGCGTAGTGTTGCTCCTACTTTTTCTTCACGCAATTGTATAATTACTGGTTTAATTTCCAGATCCTTGAAGCATTTAGATTTGATTCTTGTGCAGGGTGAGCGCTAAGGATCCAGTTTCAGTTGTCTGCAAATGGCTATCCAGTTTGTCCAGCACCATTTGTTGAACAGGCTGTCCTCCTTCCACAATGTTTTTGTCTCATCAAATGTCAGATAGTTAAAGATTTGGGGGTTCATCTCAGTATCTTCTGTTCTGTACCATTGGTCTACCAATTCCACACTGTTTTTGTTACTATAGCCCTATTGTATAATTTCAGGTCAGAATTTGTGACACCTCCTGCTTCCTCTTTCTTGCATGGTAATGTTTTGGCTATTCTGGGTCTTCTGTTATTCTATATGAATTTGAGAATTGCTTTTTCTATATCAGTGAAGAATGACATAGGTGTCTTGATGGGGATTTCATTGAATCTGTACAGGGCTTTCAGTAGAATGACCATTTTGATTATATTGATTCTGCATAACCAAGAACGTGGAATGTTTTTCCTTCTACTCAGGTCTTCTGCAATTTCTTTTTTAGAAGTTTGATAGTTTTCATTGTAGAGGTCCTTTATATCCTTTGTTAGATTGACACCCTAGTGTTCTATTCTTTTTGTGGAAGTTGTGAATGGGACAGAGTTCCTGCTTTCTTCTTCAGTGGAATTGTTGCTGGAGTACAGAAAAGTTAATGATTTATGTGTGTTGATCTTATAACCAGCCACTTTGCTGAAATTGTTTATAAGCTCTAGGAGTCGTCTGGTCGAGCTTGAGTCTTCTAGGTATAGGATCATGCCATTAGCAATAGAGACACCTTAAATTCTTTTCCTGTTGGAATTCCTTCAATTTCCTTCTCTTGTCTGATAGCTCTCTGGCTAGGGTTTCAAGGACTATATTGAATAAGAGTGGTGTCCTGTTCTTGAATTTAGTGGGAATATTTTCGGTCTTTCTCCATTAAGCATAATGTTAGCTATGGGTCTGTCATAAATGGCTCTTACAAATTTAAAGTATCTTCCTTTGATTCCTATCTTCTCCAGAGTTGTTTTTTTTTTTTTTAAGAGAGTGGGACCTTGAGAGAAAGAGAAAGAAATAATTTTTATTTGGTTTTTCACATGGCTTTCGTTGCTCTGAGACTTTGTTGTGTTTCACCTCGCATACTTGCGCATGCCAGGCAAGCGCCCTGACCACCAAGCCACTGCTTCAGCCCCTTCTGCAGAGTTTTGAGGATAAATGGGTTCTGAATTTCATCAAAGGCCTTTTCTGCATCAAGATGATTATATGATTTTTATTTTTAATTCTGTTTAAGTGGTGAATTACATTTATTGACTTGCATATGTTGAACCAGCCCTGCTTTCCTGTAATGAAGCCCACTTGATCATGATGTATTATCTTGATGTATTTTTGGATCTGGATAGCTAGAATTTTATTAAGGATTTTTGCATCTATGTTCATCAGGGAAATTCATCTGTAGTTTTCTTTTATTGATATATCTTTGTTGGGTTTTGGTATCAGGGTTATATTTGCTTCATAGAAAGTGTTTGGGAGGGTTTCACCCCTTTCAGTTTCATGGAAAAGCTTGTAGAGGATCAGTGTTAACTCTTCTGTAAAGGTCTGATAGAACGCTGCCGTGAATCCATCAGGTCCCGGGCTTTTCTTTTTTGGAAGGCCTTGGATTGCTTTCCAGTTTCGTTACCTGAGATTGATTGGTTTAGAATATCAGTGTCCTGCCTTGTCAATTTAGGAACATCATATGTGGCAAGATATTTGTCATTTCTTCCAGATTATAAAACTTGGCACATTATAATTTTTCAAAAGAAGTTCTGATAATCTTCTGGATTTTGGTTTAGCCATTGGTCATATCTCTATTTTTGTCTTTGATTTTGTTGATTTGCTTTACTTCATTCTTCCTTTTGGTGAGGTTGGCAAGACGACTGTTGATCTTATTTATTTTTTCAAAGAAACAACTCTTTGTTTTGTTGGTAATTTGTATTTTTTTGTTGTTGTTGTTCTCAATTTTATTGATTTCAGCTCTGATTCTAGTTATTTCCTGTCTTCTGTTAGGTTTGGGATTGGATTGTTCTTTTTTTGTAGTGATTTTGAGTTGGAGCATAAGTCTATTAATTTGGACTCTTCCCGGTTTTTGATGAAGACGCTCAGTGCAATAAATTTACCTCTTAAGAATGCTTTCATACTGTCACAGAGATTTTGATATGTTGATTCATCATTCTCACTCGTTTCCAAGGATTTCTTGATTTCTGATCTCATTACCTCTTTTATCCATTCTTTGTTTAAGAGGGTATTATTCAATTTCCAAGTATTTGTGTAGTTTGTTGTTTTTCTTGCTGTTAATTGCTAATATCATAACATTATGCCCTAAGGTTGGGGTGTAGCCTTCACCCCCATTTCAACAGCTGCCCTAGAGCAATCTTGTTACTATTTCCATAAGTTCCTTCTGGAAGAGCTGCTAGGTCCTGCTTTGTTAAGCTTCCTAATTGTTATGCAAAATGAAGATTAGAGTGGGTTGGAATGTGCTGTACCTAGTTGTTTGTCTGTACTCTGCATAACCCCTGGCAACTCCCTTAGAAGGATTATTGATTCCTTGGCTGTCTCCCCTCCTCCCTATATATAAACCTGTGTGCCTTTATAATAAACAGATTCTGGGCTGCCATCAGCTGAGTGTGGTTGACTGTTTTCCCGGCTGGGAGGGAAGGGGTCCCCGGACGAGGAGGGGCCCAGTTTCCAGCTGTCGGCACTCATCCTTCTCCTGATCGGCTCCTGGGGGACAATCCAGCACCCCACACCCTAACAGGATACATGGGGCTATATCACCATTTTTTATATTTGTTAAGGTTAGCTTTGTGGACTAGACTGGTCTGTTTTGGAGAAGGATCCATAAGCTGCTGAGAAGAAGGTAAACTCAGCTGATTTGGGATGGAATATTCTGTAAATGTCTGTTAAATCCAGTTGATTTATAGAGTTGTTTGGGTTAGAGATATCTTTGTTGATCTTTTGCTTTGATGATCTCTCTGTTGTTGATAATGGTGTACCAAAGTCCCCCAGCATGATTGTGTTGAGATCAATGAGGTGTTTAATGTCCTTGAGTACTTTTTTCATATATTTGGGAGGGTTGTAATTGGCAGCGTAAATGTTAACTATTGTTATGTCTTCTTGGTGAATTGTTCCTTTTACTATGGTATAGTGACCTTCTCTGTCCTTTCTCATTAGTTTTTGGTCAAAATTAACTTTATTGGATATAAGGATTGCAACACCAGCTTGCATTCAGGCCTGAAGTCTGGTCAGTATTTTGCCAACCTTTCACTTTGTTTATGTCTATTTTTGATTTTTAGGTGTGTTTCCTGAAGATAGCATATTGTTGGATTCTGTTTTTTTTTTATCCAGTAAGCCAATCTGTGTCTTTTGATCAGGGCATTGAGTCCATTCACGTTCAGAGTTAAAACAGATATGACAGTCTAGGTCCCTGACATTGTGACTACTGCTGTGTTTTGCGCCATCTTTTAGTGTGTTATGTGATTATTGACTTTCTTTTAAGGATTTTGGAAGTTGTTTGTGTGCTCCTCTGAATGAGTTATGTCCTTGAGAATTTTCTGTAGCACAAGCTTTGTGTTCATGTATCTTGCTAGCTTGAGTTTATCATTGAAGTATTTAATTTCTCATTCACATTTAAAGATGGGTTTTGCAGGGTATATTTGGCTGAAAATTGTTTTCTTTCAGAGTTTGAAAAATGTCATTCCGTGGTCTCCTGGCCTTTATTGTCTGATCTGAGTAATACATAGTGTTTCAAATTGGTCTGCCTCTGGAATGTGATTTGGTGTTTTTCCATAGCTGCTTTTAGGATTCTTTCCTTGATTTCTGTGTTACACATTTTATAGATGAGTGTTTTGGTGAGTTTCTCATTTGGTTAGGTCTGTTTGGTGTCCTATAGGCGTCTTGAATTTGATTTTCTGGATCAATTCTGATATGGGGAGATTTCTCCTTGGCAATTTTCACTTAGAAGGTTCTTAATGCCCCTTGTTTGTTGTTCAGTGTTTTCTTCAATTGCAATAACTCCATGTTATTTCTTCTCATCCCATCAAATACTACTTGGAAATTCTGATCATGCACAGTAAATTTCTTTTCTTGTCTGTCCTCCTTGAACTCAACATTGCTCAGCCTGTCTTCATTATCTAATGTTCATTCTTTAAGAGCTGAGGTTCTATTTTCTATTGAGTTTACTCTGGTATTAGTATCTTCTAGTGAGCTTTTGATTTGGTTTACAGTATTTTTCAATTCTAAGAGTTCTGCTACATCTCTTTTCAGAATGTTTAGGTCTTTATATATATGGTCTCCCATCTCCTAAAATTGCTCTCTTATCTCTTTCCTTAGATCTTCTTTCATTTCTTTGATTGAATTACTAATCGTATTGTTTATACATATTTCTAGGTTTTCATCTAGGACCCTGACCATGGACTCCTTGGATGGGGATCCGTGGGGTTGAGCTGGAGAATTGTTGCCCTTTTTCCTCATTTTCAGTTACAAGGAGTGTGGCTTGAGGTCCAAAACTGAATATAATTCTCTTGGGGGCTTTACTGATGCTATTGGAGCATCTTGTCTCTTTGCTTAGTTTGGCTGGGGTATAATTTGGGTAGCACTGATTAATGACTAGCACCCCAGTCAGTGAAATATTGTGGACCTTTAGGATTTCCAGTACCTGAGGGGATAGGGGGTTAAAGTCAGTAAGTGCAGCTAATGCATACAGAAGACAGTGTCAACTGTGGCTGTTACAGTGTTGATTATCACCTATAGGAGCAGTCAGATTAGCAGTTTTCTTCCATGAGAGCTCTCACACTGTACCTGGTTAGCAAGAAAACACCTGTTTTCAAGAATAGCGTTCACTTCAGTTTACCAGGATCTCTGTAGGTGAGGGGAAAAAATGTCTAGAGAGCAAAGGGAATAGTGTGAAACTTGTGAATTAGGATATAGAACTACAAGGTAGCAGAAATGATTTAGACTATTCTGCTAGAAGTAAGGAAACAATAGAAATGGGATGAGACTGAGGTAATGATTTTGAGGGAGGATGAGAGAGATCAGAATACAGTTTAGGAATTGACAGAGTAACAGGAAGAAGAGGGTAGTATAGACTGGGGGTCTTTTCAGCCCAAGGAGACTAAGGAGTAGTTTGCAATATTGCAGGCAGCCACAGTTCAAACCCCAGCAACATGTACACAGGAGTCAAACACACTGACAGTAAAAAACAACCACACAGACAAACAAAAATACATACACCCGGTAACAACCATTTTAAACACAACAACAGCAAGAAAAGAAAAGAAAAAGGGAAAGAGTTGGGAAGATTCTGAATTATTACCACCAAGGTCAAAATATACCGTGGTGGTATGTGTTCATAGCTGACTTCTAGGTGGTATCACTTCCCAGTTGAAATTGTTGGGAAGAACGAATTTTGGTGATCTCAGCTGACAGTGAGATTCCCAGGGGTCTCTCAGTATTTTTTTTCCTGTAGAGGGGTTGGAAACATTCACCTTCCCTGCTTCCTGTGAGAACAGACTTCAGGGCCATCTGACTTGCACTCTTGAGCACTTTAGCGTCTGCCTGCCCAAACTCCTGCCCCTCTTCAGCCGGGGATCCAGGAGCTTCTAGGACTCTTGTGGATCCTGGTGCAGGTGTAAGGGACTCTTGCTGTTTCAAGGAGTGTGACTGGCCTTGACTGAGCTCACCTGGGACCATTATCACCCCACTCTTGGATCACTTGGCCCATGAGATGATGTGTAGGGCAGTCACAAGTCCAGCAAGGGGAGGCAGGTATGAAGGAGACCATCCCAGCTAGACCATTGTTTGTGGAAGTCTCAAGTGCAACCGCTGGGGAGTGTGGAAGCCCAATCCCACTTGGAGAGCCCAGGACCTATAGGATCACTTCTGTACACAGAAATCAGGGTATGAAAGTAGGGGAAGGCACTGGGTCCAGGCTGTCCCTTCTGTTCATAAGTCCCTGAGGCTGACGCTAGGCATTGCCCCACCTGAGAGTTTCAGACAGTATCCAAAGGACCTGCAGTCTGAGTCCTCCCTGGCTGATTAGGTCCTATTGGGCAGAATCCTGGTCACAGACTCCACTCGCAGTTTGGGCGTCTAAGAGGATGGGTAGGAAGCCTCTAAATGAGAGTTGCTGGATCTGTAGGGAAGGTTCAGAAGGCCCACACAGCCCCCAGGGCAGGCAGTCAGAATACTGGGGACTTGGAGCTGCTCCTCCAGACTGAGCTCCAAGTCTGCTCTGTAGCTGGTGGTTTTGGTTTCACTATTCACAAAATGGTTTCCTGTACTGCCCTCCAGGAGGTTTCAAAGTGGCAGTACTGCCACGCTTCTTCGCACAATCAGATTTAGGATAATTTGTGTGTATTAAAACAGACATACAGTTCCTGCCGCTGCTGTAGCAGCCCAGGAGCCCAGGGGTCCCACACCCAGGTGCTGCTGAGTGCCCACTGTTGTGTCCGAGTTAATTTTATTGTGCGCAGCCTCCTCCCCTCCGGGGCACATTTCCCACCCACCAACTGGGTCTGGCACTGGAACTTTTTTTTTTTAATTCAGCAATTTATTTGTTGAACAATCACACAAGCTTCTAACGAAATAATATATATATATAGATTCTGAAAATTAGATTTACCCCCAAGAGCCCCCCCCCAAATACCCATCCTTATCCCTCCCCTCCCCTTCCCAAAACATCTCTAAAAATGTATTAGGTTGTATGACATTACACCTTATGCAGATTTAAAACATGATACTAGATCTCCTTTCTCAATGGGTCCAGCTCCAGCCTCCACAGATGAGTGAAGACATTCGACCCTTGGATCTCTGGGTTATGCTTATTTCACTCAACATAATTTCTTCCATAGCCATCCATTTATCTTCAAAGGCTGCAATATCATTGTTTCTAACTGTTGAGTTAAACTCCATGGTATATATGTACCACAGTTTTGGGATCCATTCATCCAGTGAGGGACATCTGGGTTGTTTCCATAATTTAGCTATTGTAAATTGAGCTGCTATGAACATAGATATTGCTGTGTCGCTGTAATGTGGCACTGGAATTTTCAACTTGTCCACAGCTCCAGTTTCATGTCACTAAACTTCCTTCTTTGGATAGTAATGAATTTGGGGAGAAATTTTGTTGTTCACCCACCTCACAGTAAGGCACTTCTCCTACCATTGGCATCCTGCATTCACAGATATCTCATTCAGCACTGCCATGGGTCACTATGTTGAAAAAAAAATCAAATGCTCATCATTTAATAAATGAATAAACAAAATGATGCACATGCATACAGTGGAATTCAACACAAAAGGATTGATGTACTGATACATGGTACAACATGGAAGGACCTTAAAAACATTGTGTTGAGGCTGGAGTGGTGGCTCAGCTGTTATGATGCTTGCCTGGCATGTGTGAGTACACAAGTTCAAACCCCAGCACTATGTACACAACAATGTCTCAGAGCAATGAAAGCCACATGAAAAACTACGTAAAATAGACATATTCTCTCTCACCCCCCCCCACCTGTCTCTCTTAAAAAAAGAAAGAAGGAAAGTAAAAGAAGCCAGAAACAAAAACCTTATGTGTGATTTCATTTCTGTGGTATGTCCAGACTAGACAAACCAATAGACACAGAAGGTATATTATTAGTTACACAAAGGTTGGGGATGGGTATAAGAAGAGAATGGATATAATTATCTAAAGTGTAAGAACAGACCCATATATATAATTGACAGAATTAAGTTTTCCCTTTAAATTCATGTTCTAGAGGTTAAAATGAAAGTCGTCTGTGTGCATCTGCATCTTTACCAGCTGTGTTGAGTTGATGGGCACAGGTGCGGAGATTAAGATTTAGCCAGGACTATTCCTTTGTCAAGAAAGTGGAACTAATAGAGACCAGGGGAAGGCAATTGAGAGAGTATCCAGGGAAATAAGAAAGTTGAAGACATCAGGAAATGAGGGATGGTGAAATAGTAGAATCAGTTGTATTGAAGGTCCTGTGAAGTCTAAGGTTATTGATTCCTGAGTGTTCAGTGGAATAAACTGGAGTGGCCAAAGTAGGACCATGAAACTGAGATTGCAGATGTAGTCTCAGATATGACCATGGGAGAGAATAGCTGAGATAAGATAACAGACTAGGCTATTTAAAGACTCCAAGCAACTAGAGCTATCAAAAGTAAAACAAAACCAGCTTTTTTTTTTGCATTAATAGACTTTATTTTTTAGAACAGTGTTAGGTTCACAGAAAACAACTATACAGAAAGTACAGAAAATTCCCATTTTGGGGGCTCTATTCTGGTTTTTTTTTCTTTCACCTCCTTCTACACTGTCTTAATTGTAAGCCGTCAAGACTGAAAATGAAGAAATTTTTCTTTGTGATCGTAATGTAAATGGCAGTGTGTATGTTTCTTATTTCAAATTCCAGTTATTCACTGTTGGTGTATGTAAGAGAAGTTTCATGTATTAACTTTGTATCTCATTACCTTATAACAATTGCTTATTAATTTCAGGAGTTTTCACTGATTGCTTGGAATTTTCTGCATAAAAATACTGGCAGTTGAAAACAACAGCACTATGTTTATTTTTTCTGATCTATATACCTTTTATTTACTTTTCTTGTCTTACTGTACTTGCTAGGACTATGTTGTGCTTAATCGAAGTGTTGAAAAATGATCCCTAAAGTTAGGACTCGTAGAGCTTATGAAGGCTAATGCAGGCACCCTGCATGTCCTTTGCTCTTAAATGTAAGCATCTGTGGGGAAGAAGCAAATATCTCTGGTGAAGTGTCTCTAAGTCTCTTCAGAAGTCTGTCTTTAACTTACTAGTCTCATTTTTCAAATGTCCTTGAACTCTTGTACCAGTGGTCTTTCTAAAACACCTTGAGAATGCAGAAATGTGAACATATTCATGGAGTACTGTTTCCAGCAGGGTGATCAAAGATTGCCTCAGAATCAGGAGAAGATGATAGTGACCAACATAAACACTAACAGCAGTATACATGAATAGTTAACTGGCATTCCCAGCCACATGGATGCGATGAGTCTGCCCATTGTGGGGAACGTTTGGTTGGTTTCACAAGGCTGGATGGGGGTAGGACATCAGGCAGCCTTTGTGCAAAGGGACAACCAATCAGGCGCTGACAGATAAACCCCAATGTCTCACGATTGCCCATTGATTGATGGAGTCACCAGCCAATCCCCAAGAGATGCGATTCCGCTGAACTTTCACTGCTCACCCCAGCTATAAAGTCGCTGCCCAGGCAGGGCCACATGCAACTTCTCCAGCCCCTCACTCTGATGGACTGGTGAACCTTGCCCGAGAACCAATCCCAGTAAAAGCCTTGCTCAGCCACTTTTTGGTCTGACTCCTTTTTGGTCACTCTCATCTGATCTTACATTTGGTGTCAAAACCTGGGAGGGTCTTCGGGCCTCCCCCCACACTGGGGTTGAGGTCCACTCTCTCCCACAGACGAACCAGGAAGTTCCTGCACTTCTCTGTTTACCTTCATCCCACCGACAGAATTGGGGTGTGTTCCCTTGCAGTTCTCTTGGTCTTCCAGTTGCACTCTCCAATATGGGGGTCTATTCGTAATTCACGTGCACCACAGACTCCCACCTTTTGCATTTGACCCTGATAGTCTCTGGAGACATCCCAGGCTCCAGCCTGCCTGCTTACCGTTCCTCAGGTAAACACAACCAGAATTTGGGACACCTCTTTCTGCTGTGTTCACCCCCAGGTAATAATGAAAGGCTATGGGAAATGCCAAGTCTTCCCTAGACCCAAGATTCCCTTGAGGTGTCTGTACCTTAATTTTACTAAATTAGGACTCTCTCAAGACTTACACCCTAAGTGATTTATCTTTTATTCAACTTGGCCTGGCCTCTGTACATTTTAGACAATGGCTCAAAATGGCCTCCAGAAGGAACTTTTGACTTTCAAATCCCTGCTGATTTGGACAGTTACTGTTGCTGGACAAGGGTAATGGTCAGGAATGCCTTATATTCAGGCTTTTTCGGGATCTGTGCTCTCATCCCCTGCCATCTTTGCTCCACCTGCTCTATTGCCCATGTTCTCCTCACCAGGATGGACCCACACCTCTCCCCCACTGTTCTCCTGCATCTTCTTCCTCATTTTCAGATCCACTAGAACTGCTCAGCTCCACCCTCCCAACCTCCCCCTCCTTACTCAGACCAATCCTCCTAATGGTCCTAGCCCACCCCTGTCTCCACCCTCAGCCCCTCCCCATCTTCTCTTCCTTCCCCTCCAATTACCCCATCTAAACCATACAACTCCCAACCTCAATGTTTCCTCTCCATGAGATAGCGGGAACTAAGGGCCCTCTCCTGAGTTCAGGTCCCATTTTCCATGTCTACCTCCTCCAAAGACTCAAAGCTTCCATTACTATTCCTTCCTTACAAACCACTACCATATTTCTCATTCATACCAGCCCGAACACTGCCTGCATTCCCCAAGCCTCCAAAACCCCTCCACCTTCCCCATATCAACCCTTTGATATGAGATACTTCTCAACCAAAAATAGCCTCATACCATTCTCCTATTGAAGTCTTCCTCAAAGACCCCAAATTCCCATCAGAGATGGCTCCTCTGGGCCTTCCCTTGACTTCCACCAGGTCGATCTCTCTCTCCCTCCCTTTCTGTCCTCCTCACTCTCTCCACCACCTCTCCCTCTGTCAGCCCCAGTAAGGACCATTCACATTGCTGGACATCATGTCCACCATGATCCATAACCTACTTGGTAAGTGACTCTTCCGGATTTCTGGCTTTCTCTCCAACAGAGTCCTAGGAGGCCCTTCTCACTCCCATCTTGTCCAGCATGGGCCAGATCCCACCAAAGCTTCCATGAGGTATCCCTTTGGGTGCCTTCCCAAACGTATCCAGACCCTGGGTCTCCAAGACACAGTCAAACCTGAAAGACTGCTGTTCTTCTGTAACATTGCTTGGCCCCAGTACAAGGTGGACAATAAAAGTAACTGGCCTCAAAATGGCACATTCAACTCCCAAGTTCTCAGAGATCTTAAAAACTCTCTGTTGCAATGGCAAGTGGTCCAAGGTTCCCCATGCCCAGGCCTTCACTCAGGCCTGATATCTCTACTCCAGATCTCTCTGTCCAAACTGCTTAACTTTTCACATTCTTCAAAGAAAAACTCCTCAAGGGATCCCAGTTTTAGGACCCCTCCCTTTTTGGCAATTCTGCTTCCTTTCTGTTACTCTAAATCCTGTTACTTTGCTCTGTCTGACCCTGAGTCTATGGATTTCATTCCTCCAATTTACAAAACAAACCCCCCAAGCCATCCCTATGTACAGCGATTTACCCGAGATCTTCAGAAGTGTGAGTAAAATGAACAATTGCTCTATCACTTTTTTTCCCCTGGACTTCCTACTCCATTTCATGAACTCTATCAAAAATACCAGGACCCTGTCAGCCACATGGCTGCCAGACTCAAGACTCAGGGGAAAGGCTTTGCCATAATGAGACTTAACAGTCGCTCTCTGCCTTTGCAGAAAGAATATTAATCTTATCTTCAGCTTCCTTACATGGCAGTCTATTCAATTAAGAACCTGAGGTCTCTCTTAGTACCACCCGAATTCTGTTATCGGGACTTACTCCCTGCTGTAAATGCAGTCTCCAAAAATGAATGAAAGCCAAACGATCATGCATGGAAGCTCCATCTCTACTTTAATCTCCTTTCATGCTTTAATTCTATCAAATGGATACACTCCTTTACCTCACGTGCTTTCTTTTCCAAAAGGTAATTTAAATTTTTTGTAAATGGTAAAAGGGAGTTTAAGATCACTTGTTTCTGGGTCCTCACCAAAAGCAAGATTACTACTAAGTTAAAATTCTAGCAGGTGGGCTGGAGCGGTGGCTCAGCGGTTTTGGCGCTTGCCTGGCAAGCACGAGGACCCGGGTTCAAACCCCAGCACCACGTACACAACTGAGTGTTGGAGCAATTAAGGCCATGTGAAAAACTCAATAAAGCTGTTTCTCTCTTTCTCTGTCTCTCTCACTGTCCCTCTCTCTTTAAAAAAAAAAAATTCTAGCAGGTGTAATTATATACAAAGAGTGCAAAAGGTTTCAACTGTATTTCAGTTAAAGTACTATAAATAACAAAGTATTTTGTATTAAGAGGGGTAATTTAAAAAGTCAAACATTTTTATAAAGATTGTGTCAAAATGCAGTTTTAAGAAAGGGTCAACAAATAGGAAAGAGATATAAAAGGTTATAAATATGAAAATGTACTATAATATGGAAATTAGAATGAAAGGTTTCTGGATGAAGTATAAAGTGTCTAAGTTGCAGAAAGTTTGTGGAGGGTAAATCTCAGAAGTCTGTATATAAGTTGAATATAATTGGCACAATCAGTTAAAGTTATTTAAGATTTCTCTTAAGGTCAAGTAAGTTTTCAAGCTTTATCTGAATTTTATATAGAAGTTTGTAAGATGAAATTTTCTGTAGATTTACAGGCAAGGTAATCAACAAGTGCTCTTTTTTATGTATTGTATCTGACATAGTAGGGCCACACTGCCATATGAAATCCTGCCTTATATCTGTTTGCTTATACTGAGGCTTTCTCTGATCATTAACACTGTTTCCTAAATGTATATTCAGAGAAACTACTCCCATTTTAAGACTGGTAAAACTGGCCTGCTGGATGTTTAACACCAAAACCAGGATACCAAAGTTAAGGAAGTTAAAGGGTTTAGGAAAAAGTCAGTATTTTGACCCTTTCCCTTTTTGGTCAGCCAAAACTCTGGGGACAGTGGAAATTCTCTAAAGGCTTGGCAACTCTGGGTAACATGACCTCCTGATCAGGGGTATCAAGTGACTCTAGAGAACAGAAAGCCAACCAGTGGACATTCTGCAAAGAGGATGATCATTCATGGGCAGTGTCCTAGATGCTTCCAAGTGAAGCCACATGTGCTCAGCAAGACCCTGATTTATACTGGCAGATGGCACAACTGGTAGAAGTACCAAAAGGCCTTTCACAAGTTCCTCAAGAATGACCCTGGAAGATCTCAGCTAACTTTTACCAATAGATAGGAACAAGATCAATTTTGATCAAGTTGATCTTAAACACTTGAGAGGAGAGTATAACCAAAGCTCAATCCTACATAGACATTTAGCAAAAGAGGCAATGCTCTTTTTTAACATTACTTGAGGTGCATGCTTATTAGTTTTCTCAAAAGCATATAGAACTGGGAGGTTACACAGCCCAAGGAAATATCTCTACTAGACAGAAGTTAACACTAAAGAGGAAACTGTTTTACAGAATCACATGGGACTACAACCCAAGGATATATAAGCCATTGTAAAAGCTAAATTCTACCTTTGGAGGGGGTTCCCCTTTTTCACAGCTCTCCAAATAACTTTTACTGTTACACTTTCTCTACCTCACTACCTTGCAACCGAACCATACAGGTCTCTTCTTCAGTGTTTGCTCCTCCAGTATTCTTTTTCTGGTATAACAGCACCCTTACAAAAAATTAGATTCCAGTATGCCTTTTGCTTTCTGTGTGACTTCTGCTTTAGTTCCTCAGCTGACACTATATAATGAAGCTCAAGTTAATCTGGACTGTTCAGAATCCCCTCCCTAGGGCAAAGTGGGCCGTTTTCCTTCTAGTGGTGGTCATACTCTCCGTAGCCTCCTCACTTGCTGCCACTGGGTTGGGGACAGGAGGACTTGATTATGCAGTCACTGCCACCCAGCAGCTAGGACAGCAACTCCAAGAGAAAGTAGAGGCATCTGCTACTTCCCTAGCTTCCCTACAAAAAAAATAAAAATAAATTTTAAAAAAAATAACATCTATTGCCCAAGTTTCCTTGCAGAACCGCCAACAAGCACAAGATTGCCTGACAGCAGACAAAGGAGGAACATGTCTGTTCCTAAAAGAGGAATGCTGCTACTACATCAGTGAAGCTGGGCTGGTTGAGAAAAGTGTCGAAACTCTCGAAATGTCTGAGCAAGAAGCTTAGGCAGCAACAGTCAAATGACCCTTGGCCATGATGGCTAAACTCCACACTTGTCACCTGGCTGACCCCCATCCTACTCCCATATTAGTGATAAGTCTCCTAATTACCGCTCCCTATCTCCTCAGATTCACCCAAAAACACATGAGTGAGTGAGGTTGCTAGAGTTACATATAACCAAATGCTCTTGCACCCTTACAGCTGCCTCCCTATTGACGAACAAATACCCGAACTTTCCCCTCTCCACGATGCCCCATAAATAGCAGGAAGTAGCCAGATGGAAATTGGTACTCTATATCACCATAAAGGTCGGGATGTTAGGTCAATTTCAGGCAGCTGAATGGGTCAGGGCATCAGGCAGCCCGTGCGCTCAAAGGAACAACCATCAGGCACTGACAGATAAACCCCAATGACATCTCGTAATCACACGATGATCAATAGACTCACCAGCCATTCTCGAGGGATACAGGACCCCCGAACTTCCCCTGCCCATCCCGGCCTATAAAGTCACTGCTCAGGCAGGGCCTCGTGCGACATCTCCAGTCCCTCCCTCTGATGGACTGGTGAACCTCCCTGGAAAGCTGATCCCAATAGAAGCCTTGCTCAGCTGCTTTTTGGTCTGACTCCTTTTTGGTTATTCGTGTCTGATCTTACAGGGAACATGGAGTAGCCTCCATTCTGAGTCTTCCTTCCAGGATGAAGCCTAAGGAGTTTTGGGTATAGTTCCAGTGCAAGAGTTCGTTCATAACAGAGGACACAAAATAATTGGATCAAATTAAGCATTTAGAGCTTAAAATGCAGAGATATCTCAAATTTACATTTTTTATGATGTTTATAATCTAAATGACATCCTTGGATTCTTTCCTTCTGACCCTAACTTCTATACCTCTATGTTTAAATCTATTTCTATAGGATCTTCCCAACAATATGATCTATCAAGTTGCCATTAAGTCTCTTCCTCAAGATTGGCTATGGTGTGAAACCTGGTGTGATGATGAATCCAAAGAAAGAGCCAAAACTATAGATCTTGTGAGTGTTTTCATTCATACGTAAGCAGATGTGGAAATGTTCCTGTAGAAATACTTTATTTACAAACAGATGGCACATGCATGATCTTTTTCTTCTATTTAGTCTGCTTTGCATTTTTCTTAAGTCAGCAAGTAGAGGGATGTATGGGGGCACCCCTCAGACCACCCTTAGGTTTGCTAATTCAGAAGGAAAAGAACTTGCAGGATGCAAAATAAAATACACCACTTAACAGCTGTAGGTCATTTCGTGAAACGATAGAAAGCAGAGCCAGCAAAGGGAAATGGCATATAGGACAGAGAGAAAGTCAGGTGCGAGGCACTGAGAGTCCTCTCCATCTGAAGTCACATAAGACAAGATGAATTCCTTAAACTTGAAGTGTTGCCTACCAAGGAAGCTTATTAGAAACCCAGTGCCCATAGCTTTTCTGGGGAATTTGTTACCATGAAAGCACCCTCTGCCTGGCATGTCCCCAAATTTCAAACTCCCGGAAGCAGGTGTTCACCATAAACCACATTCACACAGTTAGAGCATGGTAAGCCACTCTTATCAGGGAATGGGTAGGTCCTGTTCTGAAACCTGAGTTCTCAGATACCAGCCAAGGGCCAACTTTAGAATTAGGCCTAAGAATAGCAGTCTCAGGTTCGATCTTTTCTACACAAGGTCTTTTGAAAGGAAGAGCATAAGCTGTCTGAAAATATTCATAGATTAGCTATCTCAGCTTAGCAGTCTTAACTTTTCATCAATCATTTCCCCAAAAGAGGTTACCAAATAATTTTGTCTAATTAAATTATCTTACACGTGTCTGTTTTTCTATTCTCCTTCCTTGCTTTTTTTTTCAGATTATTTTTCTTAAATTTTCATTTTAAGCCACACAGGATACTTATTTTTTTTTCTTTTTGAGGGAGAGACGGAGAAAGAGACAATCAATGTTAGTTTCTTATGCGGCTTTCCTTGCTCTGACACTTCATTGTGTACATGATGCTGGGGTTCTAACCTGTGTCCTTGCACATGCCAGGCGAGTGCCATAACCGTTGAGCCACTGCTCCAGCCCCATAGTTATGCTTGTCTAAGCAGAAAATATTTTAAACCAATTTATTTTCTAGCTGTCAAGAAGTTGCATTCAGGGGCTGGAGTGGTGGCTTAACAGTTACAGTGCTTGCCCAGCATGCACGAGTACTCGGGTTCAAACCCCAGCACCATGTACACAGTGAAGTATAGGAGCAACGAAGTCATGTGAAAAACTAAATAAAATTGATTCTCTTGCTTTCTTTCTCTCTCTCTCTCGCCGTCCCTCTTTCTTTAAAAAAAAAAAAAAAGTTGCATTCGTAATTTTTTCAGATTTTTTTCTGACCATAGTGTTCTTAAAGTGTTAATTTGAGTGTATGATAATTATTTACAAGATCTTCATTGAAGAATAAACCATTAAAGTGTACAATTTTGAACAAAATAAGGGAGGACCATAAGATCCTGGAACATTTACCCAAATGTGTGTAGATGCAAATATAAAAATGTAGCAAGCCACCATGTTAGAATGCAGTCAGGTCATAGAATATAATACAAATAAAATGGCCCTGGTGAGAGAGAAGCAAGAGGATTTTATAAAGTGAGGTCGAAAACATTACTGCACATAACTATTATGATGTCCGGGCTGTGTTGTGACAGCTGTGGTCGTGTCATAAGTCTCCCTGGGATCCTCGGTGCTAAGGTTGATACTGACTACTGTAGCAAACCCCAGAACTTCTGTGGCGTCACACTCACACAACTGACACAAGTAAGCCTCCCTTGTCAGTGGATGCTCCCCTGTTCCCTGGTCATGACTCAGGGGCCACTCTCCATCTATCTAGGACTTTTTCATCTCCTCAGGTCCTGTCACTGTCTCTGCTCATCTGAGACTGTCTTCTAGTACAATCACCACTTGCCACTTATGGCTTTAGAACACTTAAAATGTTGCCAGTCTGAATTGAGATGTGCTGTGGGTGTATATAATACAAGATTTTAAAGACTCAGTGCAATAGAAATATTAAAATGTGTCATTACTTTTTATATTGATTACATGATGATTAATTTTATTTTGGATATATTAGGTTAAAGTAAAGTATTAAATTTATTTCACATCTTCCACTTACATTTTACTAGTGGCAGCTAGAAAATATTCAGTGTCATACCTGGTTTTCATCATAACCTCTTGGATAGTGCTCTGGAGGAAAGGGAAATATGAGTGTGGAGAACACATCCTGAATCTTAAAAGACCTGGCTTCTTAGTAGCAGATGGTCAATTCCAAATGTTGATATAAATGAGCTGAAAATTTTTCATTCTCAGATGAACAGCTACGTCCTAGCAATAGTGCTTCACAGAAAAGAGAGGGTGGCATACATTTTGGTGTTCAGAAAACCACTTCTCCCTCAGAAACGCTTAAAACAAAAATAGAGGAATGTGTTGTTCTTGGGCAGAGAAACCCCAAGGAAATGGCCTAAAATGAGGAAAAGAGCATGATTAATGGTTTTGCATGGAGGACTGAGTCTCCGTGAACGTTGGGTTGCTCTCACTTCCTGTTTTCAATCAAGGTCTCTCAGTCTTGGCATTTGGGGCTAGATGATTCCTGTGATGGCAGCTGTTCGGTCCATTGTGGAATCTCAGCAGCACCCCCTGACCATTACTCAGTAGATGATAGTAGAACCCTACTTCCCCTCAGTAACAACAACTAAAATCTCCAAACCTTGCCCAAGTTTCCTCCTGAGGGACCTAAGAACCACTAATAAAAATCACATCCCAGGTGCTGGACCGATGGGTCAGCAGTTAGAGTGCTTGCCTGGCATGCGCGAGGACCCAGGTTCAAACCCCAGCATCGCATATACAACTGTCAGAAAAAAAAGGCCAGATGAAAAAAGAAAACTGATTCTTTCCTACTCCCTCCCTCACACTCTCTCCTCCCTTCCTCCCCACCCCCACCCTCTCTCTCTCTCAAAAAATTATAGCTCAAAGAAAAAACAAACACTCCCTCACACATTAAAAACAACCCCTGGAAAAGGTAGTGTCTTTATTTTAAATGTTTCTGACATAACTAAAAAGAAAGAAATTAGTGTAATAGTGTGTGTACTTGTCTTCTGCAAAGAAGATTTACTTTCAGAAAATATCTCTGTAGGGGAAAAAAAATCCACAGTGGAATTGCCTGAAAATTGACAGCAAGCTTGTAGCTCATGACTAACAGGATTCCCATGGCTGTAAGAGAAGAGTCAGTTGAGAAAGGGTCACGTAGAAGTTAGCTTCAAGACACTTTCTGTATCAATACACAGCAAATGGGTTGCTTCTGCTTTACAAAGTTTATATTCTTCCTGTTGTCTTTTTAGCCTCAGGAAGTGGTAACTGCATTCTTCACGTTGCTCAAGTCGATGGTACAGGGTCATAAGTTTGATGCCTCTCTTTTCTTATAGCTTATGTCTAGCTCGAGCATCCTATCAGCTGTGCCTTCAGAAATAACATCAAATCCTTGTCAACCTTGTCCCATAACTTGGCCTTTTAACCTTTTTCTAATTTTCAATAAAACTACTTTATCATGGGACCAAGTAGGTTAACTTGATTATATATCAGCAAACCCTGGAGGTTAGCATTTTAGTGTCGTTTGCAAAGGAAGAAACTAAGACCTACCCCTGCTGCATGCATTACGCAGAATTGTTTGATACTGTCTTCTGAACCACCCAACTGCCTTTCGGCATTTTTAAAGTCTCTGATTGAGTTACTTGTATTAAGCAATTGTGATTTGTCATTAGATCCTAAATATATTAAACTTCCAGTATTCAAGTATCAAGATGGGCTTTGCTTTTTATAAGATGCATTTTATTTGTCCTAGTAACACAATAGGATCCTCAAATGTTTCCTTTATATTTGCTAAAGCATGGTTTTTCACTAACAAAATTGAATTTAAACTTTCAGTGCAATAATCCCAAAACCAAAGAACCAAAGCTAAAAGCTGCTGCCAGGATTGTCCCAGAATGGGTAGAATATGATAAAGAGATACGACAATTACTAGATCACTTTGAAAACAAGAAGAAAACTACAAGTAAGTCATCACCTTACAGCAATATCTGAATCATATGTTGCATTGACGAGATTAGAATACCACAGATTATAGACTTCATAGTGAGGTTCTCAAATGACTGTTAGAATTTAAGAATGTCTATGGCATGATTAAGAATTTCTTTTTATTTAAAATATGAAAAGACAATCTACTCCGGCATGGATGTCTATATTAGTCTTCTGACACAGAGGTGAAGATAAAATAAATGCGACCTTTAAGATCATACTGAATCTCCCAAATGTGAAAATGCAAAACAATAAGAGCTTTAGATAGCTCCCTGAATATATCACCTCATGTCTTCTAATTAATTATATACTAATTATATTTCTGGTTTTTGTATGCTTAGTTCTGGTTTGGAGAGTGACTTGGATTAGGTTTGCTTCCATTTCTTAATATTTGAAAAATCGTTGTCTTTGCATTTCATCACCCTACAAAAGCTTCAACAAATATGTGTACATTTCTTGGAATTTGTTCATTTCATCTTAGGTAATGCAATTTGTTATCATACAATTGTTTGTAATACTTATAATCCTTTTTATTTATTTATTTATCTCCCTAATCAGTGCACCTAAAGGTTTATAGGTTTTGTTAATCTCTTCCAAGAACCAAAGTTTTGCTTTGTTGGTTTTCTATATTTCTGTTCTCTATTTTTTAAGAGAGAAGAGGCAGTGAGAGGAAAAGAGAATCAGTTTTATTTAGATTTTTATGTGACTTTTTGCTCTGACACTTAGTTGTGTACATGGTACTGAGGTTTGAACCCACATACTTGCACATGCCAGGCAAGAGCCATAACCACTGAGCCACAGCTCCAGCCTCTATTCTCTATTTATTTTTAAAATTTATTTATTTTGTGCTGGTGATTGAACCCAGGGCCTCGTGCATGCTAGGCAAGTTCTCTACCGCTGAGACCCAGTCCTGTTTTTTATCTTGCTGTCAGTGTTTACAGCTGTTTATTTCCTCTATCACTACTCTCATCGCATCCCACAATCTTTGTCTCCTGGTATGTTTAAAGGCTCACATGTCTCTCTCTGACCTTTGACATTTTTTCATTGTATTTTTGGAGCTTTTAAAAATAATCTTCATCTTTCCATTTTTTCTTTTATCTCTTTCCAGAATTCTAAATATATGCAGTTCAGTAATGCTAAATATGTTCATTCTGTATTGAGACATATCTCCATGACATTTTGAATTTTGTAAGTCCCAAACTATATTCATTCAACAATAGTTCTCCTTTTTCTCCTACACTCAGGCTCTGTTAACCACGACTCTACTTACTGTCTCCACGAATTTGACTGCTCTAGATACCTCCTAAAAGTGGAATCACACAATATTTGTTTTATTGTGGCTGTCATTTCATTTAGCACAATATTCTCAGGCTCTTCCATATTTTAAGATGATAATATTTGCTTCCTTTCTAACCTTGTGGTTCTGGGGATCAAACCCAGGGCATCACATATGCAAGGCATACTCTTCCTCTGAGCTATGCCTCTAGCCTTTCTTCCATTTTAAAAAGGTTAAGTAGTATTCCATTGCATGCATATGCCACATTTTGTTTATCCATTCAGCCATCAATGAGCGTTTGGTTAGCTTCTACCTGTTTGCTGTTGTGAATAGTGCTGCACTGGATATGAATGTACAAAGATTTCTCTGAGACTCTGTTTTCAGTTCTTTTGCATATCTACCCAGAAATGAGACTGCCATTTTCTGTAGTGATTCTCTCTTTAAATTTTGATGACCCCTTCCCATGCTGTTTTCACAGTGGTTGATTCTGCCAGTAGTGCGCAAGAGTTTCACTTTCCCAAAATCCTCAACACTGCTTGTTCTGGTTATTCTAATAGTTGCCTTCCTAATGAGTCTGAGATAACATCTCATTGTGTTTTGGATTTGCAATTACCTATTGATTAGTAGTGTTGAATATCTTTTCATGTACTTATTGACCATTTGTATATCATCTTTGAAGAAGTATCTGTTAAAATCGTTTGCCCAGGTTATTTTTTATTGTGACTTACATGAGTTCTTTATATATTCTAGATATTAACCCCTTAGCAGATATATGACTTGCAGGTATTTTTCTCATTTGGTAAGTAGCTTTTCCGTTCTGTTGATTGTGCCCTTTGATGCACAACAGATTTTATAATGTAATGTAATCTTACCTATTTTTCCTGTTTGCTTGCACTTTCAGTTTCATATGCAAGAAGTCGTTACCACATCCCATACATTTTCTTGCTAGGTGTTTTGTAGTCTCAGGTCTTACACTTTAACCCATTTTAAAATAATTTTTGTATATGAAATAAGGTAGGGGCCAAACTTCATTCTTTTGCCTATGGATACTCAATTTTCCCATCTGTTGAAGAGGCTACCATTTCCTCTTTGAGTTGATCTTGATATTTTTGTTAAAGATATAACAATCATATATACAGGGATTTATTTCTGTGCTCTACATCTCCTTGATCTATATTTCTTTCTATCTTTTGGACAGTACTACATTGGGTTTTTCCATATTTTTATTGGTGTTTTATAAAGTTACATATTCGTATTTTCACATAATATAATGATATAATTTGGCCAATATCATTTCCCAAAGTTCTCTTCTTCCCCTGTTCTTCTGAGTCCCTTTCATCTACTTTACTGTTCTTCTTTCAACTTTCAAGAGATTCCCACACATACACAACTTTCATTTCCTTTTTCTTCTATGGCTTCCGTATATGAGAGAAAATGTGTAACCCCTTGGCCTTCTGGATTTGACTTATTTCACTTAACATAGTATTCTCAAGTTCCATCCATTTTCCTGCAAAAGACAAAGTTTAATTCTTCTTTTTGACTAAATAAAACTTCCTTGTGTGTGTACACACACACACACACATATCACATTTTCTTTACGCATTCATCCATTGATGGACACTGGATTCCATAGTTTGGCTATTATGAATTGTACTGCTCTAAACATGGGTATCGATGTATTACAATAGTATACTGACTTTAATTCTTTAGGACAAATACTGAGGAATGATATGGCTGGGTCATATGGTGGTTCCATTCCTAGTCTTTTGAGGAATTTCCACACTGCTTTCCATATTGATTGTACTAATTTACAATTTCACCAGCAGTGTAAAGATGTTCCTTTTTCTCTTTTTCCTCTCTAGCATTTATTATTGTTTATATTACTGATGGCTGCCTTTCTGACTGGAGTGAGACTAAATCTTAATGTAGTTTTGATTTGCACTTCCCTAATTGCTAAAGACGTTCAATACTTTTTCAAATATTTGTTGGATATTTGTATCTCTTCTTTTGAGAAGTATCTTTTTAGTTAATTTGCTTACTTTTTAATTTGAGTTTTTCTTTTTTTTTTAGCTAAGAGGCTATTACTCCTCTGTCAGAAGAAAAGCTAGCCAAGATTTCTGTAGCTTCTTTCCTAATTTCCCAATTCTTAATTTCTTTCTCAGTAGATTCATTATTGGTGTATAGGAAAGCTACTGATTTATTTTTTTAATAAAGAGTCAATTTTATTTTCTTTTTTCTCTGCTTTTGTTTTACCAACACTTAGTTGTAGATGTGGTGCTGAGTTTGAACCCAGGTTCTCACCCATGATACACAAGCGCTCTATCACTGAGCCACCACGCTAGCCCCAAGCTTTCGATTTTGTATAGTGATGTTGTATCTGCCACTTTGTTGAATTTATTAGTACTGGAAGAATTCTAGCGGAGGACCCTATGATCTGCAAACAGTGATAATTTGGTTTCTTCCTTTCCTACTTTTATCCCTTTTGTTTCCTGCTCTTGTCCAGTTCCTATAAGTAGATTTTCTAGTACTAGACTGAATAGGAGAGGATAAAGTGGACATCCTTGTCTTACAATCCGAAATTTAAAAGAAACGCTTTTAACTTTTGCTCATTCACTATGAGTTTGGCTTAGGTTTTGTTTACAGTCTTATGATGTTGAGGTAAGTTCCTTCTAGTCCTAGTTTCTTCAGTGTTTGTATCATGAATGGGTGCTGTCAAAGGCTTCCTCTGCATTATTGAGAGGGCTGTAGGTTTTGTCCTTAATTCTGTTTATGTGGTAAATTATATTCATTGAACTCTGTATGGTAAATTATACTTGGAACTTGATCATAATGTATAATATTCTTAATGTATTTTTAATGTGATTTGCTAATATTAAGTATTTTGCATATAATTTCATTAGGGATATTGGTCTATAGTTTTCTTTACATGATGAGTCTTTACCTGGTTTTGGTATAAGTATGATACTGGCTTCATAGAATGAATTTAAAAGTGTACAGTCCCTTTCTATTTCATAAAATAATTTGAAGAGTATTGACATTAGTTCTTCTTTAAAGATTTAGTAGAATTCAGCTGAGAATCCATCTGGTCCTGTGCTTTTCTTTGTTGCAAGGCTTTTTATTACTGCTTCTGTTTCATTGCTAGTTAATTATCTGTTTTGGTTTTCTCTGTCTTCTTGATTCCATTGTGGCAGATCATATTTGTCTAGAAGTGTATCCGTTTCTTCTAGGTTTTCCAGTTTATTGGGGTGTAAGTTTTCAAAATAATCCGTAGTAATCCTCTGGATTTCTGTGATGTCTCTGTGATTTCTCTTTTTCCATCTCTAATTTTCTTAATTTGGTTCTTTTCTTTTTCGTTTGATTAGTTGGCTAAGAATTTACCAATCTTGTTTATCTTTTCAAAGAACCAACCCTTAGTTTCACTTATCTTCTTTTTTTTCTCAATTTAATTGATTTCAGCTCTGATCTTAATTATTTCCTTCCTTCTACTGTCTTTGGAATTAATTTGTTCTTGTTTTTCAAGGCCCTTCAGATGTATCATTATTTCTGTTTTCTTATGTAGGCTATCATAGCTATAAACTTTCCTCTTTGAACCAACTCCATAGTGTCCCATAGGTCCATGTTTTGTGTCACTATTGTTTGATTCACATAATTTTAAAAAGTCTATCTCCCATTCATCATTAAAAAGTGTATTGTTTTATTTTTCAGGTGTTTATATACTTTTGTAGGATTTTTTGTTGTTGATTTCTGATTTCATTCCATTATGATCAGATTAGAAGAAAGGAATTATAGCCATTTTTTCTTGTATTTATTAAAAGTTGCTTTGTGACCTAAAATACAGTCTATTTTGAATAAGGTTCCATGGATAACTGAAAAGAAGGTGAATTCATCTATTGTTAGATGCAATATTCTTTAGATGTCTGTTAAGTTTGTTTGATTTATAATATATTTTAGATCTGAAGTGCCTTTACTGAGTTTATGTCTGGATGACTTATTGGTAGGAGAAGTGTCTATTATTGTACTGAGATACATCAGCATGTTTAAGTCAAGTAGTTTCTGTTTTATGTAATTGGTGCGTGAACATTTAGGGCATAAATAACTTAACTATCATTATATCTTCTGGTTGAATTCTTTCCTTTACCACTAGGAATTGACCTTTTTTCTTATTAATTTTGAGTTGAGTTTGATTTGCCAGATACAAGAGCAGCTACTACTGCTTGTTTTGGGAATCCTTTTGCGAAGTATATCAATTAACATTTTTTTGACTTTCAGCCTGTGGCTGTCTTTGCCGATAAGGTGAGTCTCTTGAAAACAACATATAGTTGGGTCTTGTTTTTTTAATACATTCTGCAAGCCTATATCTTTTAATTGGAAAGGTAAGACCATTTACATTCAGTGTTATTATAGAGGAATGTTTATTAATTTCTGGCATTCTAACTTATTTCTAATATTTAATTTGGTCCTGTTGCTCATTTGTGAATTCTGGTCTTTGTTTTTTATTTCTTCTATGTGTGGTATTTCTTTAAGTTTTTTTTGTAGTGCCAGCTTAGCATTCATGAATTCTTTTAGTATTTGCTTATCTTGGTAGTTTTTTTATTCTTTGATTCTGACAGATAACTTTACTGGATATATCAAACTCAGTTGACAGTTATTTTTCTTTCAGGGCTTGGATCACATCATTCCATGCCCTCCAGGATTTTCATTTGTGCTGAGAAATTAGAAGTAATTCTGATTGTCCTACCTCTAAATGTGACCTGACTTTTTTCTCTTGAGTCTTTTAATATTCTGTCCTTAAATATGTATACTGGGTATTTTCATTATAGTATCTCATGGAGGGGTTCTTTTTTAATCTTTTCTATTTGGAGTTCTAAATGCCTTATATATCTAGATGTCCATCTCATTCTCAAGGTTTGGAAAGTACCTGTTATTATATCTCTGAAAAGGTTATCCATGCCATTAGCCTGATTCTTACAACCTTCTTTGGTTTCAACTTTAAGTTTGGTCTCTTAATGTTGTCTCAGTGTTGCAGGGGACAGGTGAGGCAAACACCTGAGGAATTCCAAGAAGCAGTTTTATTCAAAGCTGCACAGCTTGGTCCAGGAGCATGGATGTCTCAAATCCCGGACCCCAAGTTTGAAAACTCTTACAGTGTTATACTCAGTGGGAGGTTACATAATATTATTTTTTTTTCCTTTTTGACAAGCCAGACTGTGGTTTCACAAATTTTTACAGAAATAACACCTTCTGTACAGGATGTTCTCTATGGGATAAAAGCTCATCTCATAGTTCTTTTAAGTTAGATAAGCACAGCTCAGAGCTTCAGGTCCCAGAGGAAGTTACAAACCACAGCCAACCTCGGTGCAAGCTAACTTTTGTGTAGTTCGAATAGACGCCTTGGTAAAGGTTTTACTGAGAGAGGTCAGTTGAGCTAGTGTAGAGTTGCATTGTCACCATAATTAGGGTCAGGGTCCTGGAACCCCTTCCCCAGTCTCTCAGCAGAGTTCCTGTATACTCATCATAGTTATTTATTTTCTTTTCTTTAACACTATCTTACTGTCCAAGGCTAGCCACTTTGTCTTTCAACTCTGAGATTCTGTCTTCAGCATAGTCTACTCTATTAGACTTCCAACTATTTGTTTTATTTGATTTATTGTGTCTTTCATTTCAAAGATTTCTGTTTCATTCTTTTTCAGTATCCCTATCTCCTGTTAAATTTCTCATTCATATCCTGTACTGACTTCCTTAATACATTCAGTTGTTTTTCTGTGTTCTCTTGGAATCCATTCATTATTTAAAAATAACCATTTTTTTTCAAATTCTTTATCTGGTATTTCATCTACTTCACCATCTTTGGAGTCAGATGCTGGTGAATTATGAATTTTAGGAGGCATCATGTTACATTGTTTTTTTGTTTGTTTTTGCTTTTTACATACCTGTGTTTTACGCATCTGTTGAGGTGGGTTTCTCTTCTGCTTACATGTATAGGCATTTTTAGGGCACAGCCTTCTCTTGCCAATGTGTTTTGGGATATTGTGAATTTTTCAATATATTTCCAAATGAGTTTGTATTACAGTTTTGCTACTCATTCTTTAGTGATAGTGTATTTTGACACAGTGATTCCACTTTCTCAGTAGGTCTCAAAAGAGCGGGGTCCTTCTTGTAGATTTCAGAATGGTGTTGTGTACATAAGGGCATGGGGTACAACCTACCTCTTTGATGACTCTTAGTTATGTATATTCTAAAGGAGTATGGGAATAATCCAGATTGAGACCCCTTGTAGATGCTGGTCCACAGCCTTTGTGTGAATTCCCTATGATTTTGCTCTAGGAGTAGCTGTCCATGATTGGGAATTGAGGGTGCCCCCTTAGACATTCCTACTTGGGGTCTGGTTGTTTATTTAGGGGTTTTGTCTCTCATCTGTATTTAAAGAATTATTAAGGGCTGGAGCGGTGGCCTCAGCAGTTATGGTGTTTGCCTGGCATGCACAAGGACTCAGATTCAAACCCCAGCACCACATACACAACTGAATGTCAGAGCAAAAAAAACAGATGAAAAGCTAAAATGTATTATTTTTTTAAAAAGTATTAATATTTGAGCATGGTTAATTTGTGTGTGGATTGAGGTACACTCTCTCCTAGCTGATTTAGCCTAGCACTTGAGTATCTATTTTGTGAATTTGTAACATCCTAGTAGATTCCCAGCACTCACAGAAAAAGGGGAAAAGAAACAATAGCATAAACCAAAGCAAACAATATGTAGTGTTAAAATACTTGACCACTATGACATCTACAGTTACCATAACAACAGGAATGGCAGGGTCAGCAGTTGCCAACAGCTAAAACAATAAATGGATGTGAACTAGATATGGCATTAAAGTAAATACCAGGTGTCAACAATACCATCTGTAGTACCAACAACATGAATGGTAAGGTCAGGAGTTGTATAAACCAAATAGTTCCAGAAGATGATAAAAATATGTTTCATTAAAGGAAAAGAAAATGTGGTAGGGAAAGTAACAGAAAGTTGAGAATATTCAAAATGTGAATAGAGAGAAAGCAGAAGAGATGTAACAATGACAGCTATAAAGAAGGAGGGTAAAGATAAAGTAAGAGAGTAAGAGACTGGAAATTAGGGTGAGAAGAAAGAGAAAAACAAGAGAAACATTCTAAAACAAAACAGAAACCAACAGGAACAAAAAACAAGGAGAAATCCTAATCCTCAAAGACAAAACATAATAAATGATTGATATAACAATCAACACAACAAGACACACACACCAAAGAAAAGGTAGGGAAAAGATTCCTAATGAGAAGTGAAAGAATTCTTTGCACTGAAGTGGTCAAAACTGTCTACAAGGATGAACGGTCACTGCTTGTGCCTGACTCTCCTTCTTTCCATTTCCTCTTGGGTATGTGTCCCCCGTAGAGCAACGGCTGTGACTGTGAACCTCCTCTTTTCTGGCGTTCACGCAGCTGCCACTGGTCTGGCCTAAAACTGAAGCTGGCTAAAATAGCTCTCAGCTTCCCTTCTCACCAGTGTGAGGTCAGATGGAATGGGAAGTACTGTCCATTGGAGTTTTGTCTTACAGACCAGATTTGTGCACTCCCAGGTGGGGCTGCTGCAGGTGGGAGTTCCAGCAGCCGGAGCTTCGCTGTAATCAGGCCTTTGGGACTTGGGTGGGTGGTATTTGTTTTGGAGAGATTAGATCAAACATCCCTAGGGCCAGTCAAATGCCAGTCTCTGATGGAAGTTTGAATCACAGGAATCTCCTTCAGCTTGTAGGGCAGGGGAGCCAAGCCTGCACAGGCCCACATCCACAAGCATGACCTACCCAGGGTTGGTGTATTCACACCTGCGTGTTCAGTTTCCCGACCTCCTTCAGCTGGCCATATGAGTCACCAGACTCAAAGGGAAAGCAAGTTGCATTCCCCTCCGTATATCTGACTTGACCTCCCCGACCCCGACCCCACAGTCTTCTCTGCGCCGTTCAAGTCACATTCTCCTGTAGTTGCACTGTAGGACACCTGAGAGCTGCTTGCTGGGACAGCGTGGCAGTGTTTGCCATGATCTCCCAGGCTCCCAGAGCTGCAAGCTACAGCATGGCCCCCTCCTGATTGCTCATCTCAGCTGTCCATTTGCCAGTTCAGAAACACAGCACATTTCAAACACTAGTTCTCTGAGCACTTTCTGGACCAGCTACTTTATATTAAGGCTACGTTCTGTTCCATTTTTTTTTGTCTTTGCAAATTCATCCGTTGTGTTTCTCTGTGATCCCTCTCTTCTGCGTTGTCCCAGTGCAGCTGTCATGCCTGTTTTGTCTCCAGCGTGCTTTTTCTTGTTCTTTGTCCAGTGCACGCAGTTTTCTGAATCTGACTCTTGACTGTCTGATACTGAATTTTTAGTGAAATCCCTCTTTCACTTCATTTAGATGAACTGCTCCCACTGCTTGAATTTCCGTGAAGCAACTGGAAATACGCCCTCTTCTAATCTGCCAGTCTTGAATTCAGCCATGCAGTTTTGATTACTTTAGCTTTGTAATGTGGAAATCAGTAAATACAAGTGCTCTGAAGAGTATTTATCTTTTTTGAAATTGTTTGCAGTGTCCCTGAGACATCATATGAAATTTAAGATATTTTCTATTTCTACAGAAAATGTCACTGGGATTTTGATAGGGTTTGCGTTCAATCTATGGATTTCTTTCATAGTACACAATGTTTAGTCTTTCGATACGTACACATGGGATGTCTTTGCATTTATTGCATTTTCTTCTTTCATTTCTTCTAGCCACTTGTAATTTATAGTGTATAATATTTTACCTTCTTGGTTAGATTTATTCCCAATTATTTTGTTCTTTTTGGTGCATTTGTAAATAAAATTGTTTCCTTAATTCTGTAATTCCCTTATATTTGTATCTCTTGTAGGTTTTCCTTCTATCTGTGTTTTGGGGGAATTCTTTCACTTTATCTTCAGTTTTTTAAAGTTCGTAATTCTCAACAGGTCTTTCTTTTCCCTGCTTTCTTTCTTTTAATTTCAGTTTTGTTCTGATGTTATGATATATTGACTTTTCAGATTATCTCTTTAAAATACTAATTAGAATTATTTTAGGTACTGCTTTGGTTCTTTTCTACTGTGTTTCCTTGGGTTGAGATGTTTGGTTCATACATCTTGGTCATTTCTCCTGTTCTCTGTCATCCTCAAATACTTGGAGGTTCTTGGCTGCCTGTTTAAGAATGAAGCGTTGGGTTGATGAAAATAGCAGGCTCCCCTGGGTTCCTCCGCCATGGTGTGAACATCTCTCCAGCAGGCTTCTTCCCTCGCAGTGCTGTGAGAGCACAGCGCACAGCCCCAGCTTCCCCCAGGTGTGTGGACAGTGCGCCCCAAGTGATCAGGACGCCGCTCCCACAGACACCTCCCCACCGCTTTCCTTTCCCTCCGCAGCATTTGCTTTCAAGAATGGTCTTTCACTTTTTATCTTGGAATAAATACCAGACTCTCAGTGTCTCTGCAGGGGGAAGAATGTGTGGGTGTTGATTTCCCACACAGTCCTTCAGTCCCCGGCTTCATTGCCTGGCTCCTAGTGCCCTGGTGTGCTGTGCTAGGAGGGCCCCAGGAATGCAGCTCTCACCTCCGCTCTGCTCTGGGAGGCAGTACTGTATGTACGCTGCTTTTCCTCTGCTGGAGGTTCACTGAGAACTCTGGCGCTGACCATTGTTATTCCCTTTTATACTTACTGTCTCTCCAATGGGATTTAATGATGAGAAAAATGTAGCCTGACATCTTGAATTACAGAACAAGG